>JAJIBD010005515.1:0-102233 GCA_021461705.1 Cryptotis parvus | reverse complement strand
TTATAGGCAAATTTTATAAGTTCATTTTTCCTAATAGCTGCATAATATTCCATTGTGTAGATGTACCAAAGCTTCTTTATCCAGTCATCGATTTTCGGGCACTCTGGTTGCTTCCAGATTCTGGCTATTGTGAATAATGCTGCTATGAACATAAAAGTAGGGATGGTGTTTCCGCTGGTATTTTTGGTTTCCCAGAGTAGATTCCCAGGAGTGGTATGGCTGGGTCAAATGGGAGTTCAATTTCTAGTCTTTGGAGGAATGCCCATATTGTTTTCCAGAAAAGCTGTACCAGCCGGCATTCCCACCAACAATGGATGAGTGTCCCTTTTTCCCCACATCCACGCCAGCACTTGTTGTTCTTGCTCTTTTGAATATGTGCCAGTCTCTGTGGTGTAAAGTGGTATCTCATTGTTGTTTTGATTTGCATCTCTCTGATGATTAGTGATGATGAGCATTTTTTTCATATGTTTTTTTGCCATTCGAATATCTTCCTTGCTGAAGTTTCTGTTCATTTCTTCTCCCCATTTTTTGATGGGGTTGTTTGTTTTCTTCTTGTAAAGTTCTACCAGTGCCTGATATATCCTGGATATTAACCCCTTATCAGATGGGTATTGGGTGAGTATTCTTTCCCATTCTGTGGACTGCTTTTGTATCTTAGTCACTGTTTCTTTTGAGGTGCAGAAGCTTTTTAGTCTCATGTAGTCCCATATGTTTATCTTTTCTTCTAGTTGCTTTGTTAGTGATGTTTCACCTTTGAAGATGCCTTTAGCTTCAATGTCGTGGAGGGTTTTTCCTATATTTTCTTCAATGTACTTTATGGATTCAAGTCTGATATTCAGATCTCTAATCCATTTTGATCTAATTTTTGTGCATGGTGTTAGACACAGGTCCAAATTCATTTTTTACATGTCGCTGCCCAGTTTTCCCAACACCACTTGTTGAAGAGGCTTTCCTTACTCCATTTTAGACTCGTTGCACCTTTATCAAAGATTACATCATCATGTGTTTGAGGTTGGGTGTCAGGATACTCAATTCTATTCCATAGGTCCACAGGTCTGTTTTTATTCCAATACCATGCTGTTTTAATTACTACTGCCTTGTAGTACAGTTTGAAGTTGGGAAAGGTGATGCCTCCCATCTTCTTTTTCCCAAGGATTGCTTTAGCTATCCTTGGGGGTTTATTGTTCCATACAAATTTCAGGAGTGTTTGGTCGATTTCTTTGAAGAATGTCATGGGTATCCTTATAGGGATTGCATTGAATCTGTACAGAGCTCTAGGGAGTATTACCATTTTTTTTTTTTTTTTGGGTGGCGTCATACCGGCGATGCTCAGGGGTTACTCCTGGCTCTGCACTCAGGAATTACTCCTGGCGGTGCTCAGGGGACCATATGGGATGCGGGGATCGAACCCGGGCCGGCATGAACCGGCGCGGGCAAGGCAAACGCCCTACCCGCTGGGGCTATCGCCTCCGCCCCCAGTATTACCATTTTGACAATGTTGATTCTCCCCATCCATGAGCAGGGAATATGTTTCCATTTCCTTGAGTCCTCTTTTATCACTTGGAGCAGTGTCTTGTAGTTTTCTTTGTACAGGTCCTTTACACACTTGGGTAGGTTGATTCCTAGGTATTTGATTTTCTGTGGCACAATTGTGAATAGAATTGTTTCCTTAATATCCCTTTCTTCTCTTTCGTTATTTGTATATAGGAAAGCCACCGACTTTTTGGGTGTTGATTTTGTATCCTGCCACTCTACTATATGCATCTATTGTTTCTAGTAGTTTTTGGGTAGAGATTTTAGGGTTCTCTAGGTATAATATCATGTAATCTGCAAATAATGATAGCTTGACTTCTTCCTTGCCTATCTGGATGCCCTTGATGTCCTTTTCTTCTCTGATTGCTATGGCAAGTACTTCCAGTACTATATTGAATAAAAGGGGTGAGAGTGGGCAACCTTGTCTTGTCCCTGATCTCAGGGGGAAGGCTTTCAACTTTTCCCCATTGAGAATGATGCTCGCTGTGGGCTTTTGGTAGATGGCTGTAACTATCTTGAGGAAAGTCCCTTCAATTCCCATTTTCTGGAGGGTTTTAATCATGAGCGGGTGCTGGATCTTATCAAATGCTTTCTCTGCGTCTATTGATAGGATCATATGGTTTTTATTTTTTTCTTTTATTGATATGATGTATTATGTTGATTGACTTGCGAATGTTGAACCATCCTTGCATTCCCGGGATGAATCCTACTTGGTCATGATGTATAATCTTCTTGATGAGTCTTTGGATTCTGTTTGCTAGTAGTTTGTTGAAGATCTTAGCATCCGTGTTCATCAGGGATATTGGTCTGTAGTTTTCTTTCTTTGTGTTGTCTCTCCCTGCTTTGGGTATCAGGGTGATATGTGCCTCATAGAAGCTGTTTGGGAGTGTTTCTGTTTCTTCTATTTCCTGGAAGAGCTTGAAAAGGACTGGCAGTAGGTCCTCCTTAAAGGTTTGGTAGAGTTCACTAGTGAATCCGTCTGGACCTGGGCTTTTTGTGTTTGGGCAGACTTTTAATTACTGTTTCTATTTCCTCAATGGTGATAGGCTTATTCAGGTATTGGAGGTCTTCTTGTTTCAGCCGTGGGAGGTTATAGGACTTCAGGAATTTATCCATTTCTTCTAGATTCTCATGTTTCACGGCATACAGGCTCTCAAAGTAATCTCTGATGATCTTTTGGATTTCTGTGGTTTCTGTTGTGATGTCACCCTTTTTATTTCTGATTCTGTTTATTTGGGTTCTCTCTTTCCCTGTCCTTACAAGTCTTGCCAATGGTTTGTCAATCTTGTTTAACTTTTAAAAAAACCAGCTCTTGGTTTCATTAATCTTTTGGATTTTTTTTTTTGGTTTCCAACTCATTGATTTCCTCTCTAAGTTTTATTATTTCCTTTTTTTTCTGCCTGGGTTGGGCTCCTTTCGTTGGTCTTTTTCTAATGTCTTCAGCTGTGTAGTCAGGTTATTTATGTGGGCCCTTTCTTGTTTCCTGATGTATGCTTGCAGAGCTATAAACTTCCCTCTTAACACGGCTTTTGCCGTGTCCCACAAGTTCTTATAGTTGGTGTCTTCATTTTCATTTGTTTCCAGAAATCTTTGGATTTCCTGTTTGATTTCTTCTATGACCCATTTGTTGTTCAGGAGTGAGCTGTTCAGTTTCCAGGTGTTTGGTTTGACTCCCTGTTTCTGTGTACGGTTAACTTCCATTTTCAGTGCATCATGGTCTGAAAAGATAGTTGACACAATTTCTATCTTTTTTACTTTATTGAGGTATGCTTTGTGGCTCAGCATGTGGTCTATCTTGGAGAATGTTCCATGTGCACTAGAGAAAAATGTGTATTCAGCTTTTTTTGGCATGAAAAGCCCTGTATATATCCACTAGCTCTCTTTCTTCCATTTCTTCCTTGAGGGCCAATATTTCCTTGGTGAGTTTCAGTCTTGTTGATCTATCCATCGTTGATAGAGCAGTGTTGAAGTCTCCAACTATTATTGTGCTACTGTTAATGTCTTCTTTGAGGTCTCTTAGCAGTTGTTTTATATATTTTGCTGGCCCCTCGTTGGGTGCATATATGTTTAGTAGTGTAATTTCTTCCTGGTGTACATACCCCTTAAGTAATAAGAAATGGCCTTCGTTGTCCCTTCTAACCTTTTTCAGCCTGAAGTCTATATTATCTGATACTAATATGGCCACAACAGCCTTTTTGGAGGAGTTGTTTGCATGGAGAATGGTCTTCCACCCTTTGATTTTGAGTCTGTGTTTGTTCTGATTATTCAGATGCGTTTCTTGTAGACAGCAGAATGTTGGGTTCAATTTTTTAATCCATTTTGTTACTCTGTGTCTCTTAATTGGTGCATTTAGACCATTGACATTGAGAGAGATTATTGTCATTGGATTTTGTGTCATCTTTCTGTTTGTGCTTGTTGTGCTTATGGGTTTTGTCGTATTACAGTAGACCCTTCAGACCTTCTTTTAAGGTTGGTTTTGCGTCCATGAAGTTCCTGAGTTGTTGCTTATCCATGAAGTTGTGTATCTTTCCTTCATATCTGAATGTGAGTCTGGCCGGGTAAAGAATTCTTGGTGAGGCCTGCAGTTCATTGAGTCTTTTCACAATATCCCACCATTGTTTTCGGGCTCGGAGTGTTTCATCAGAGAAGTCTGCTGTAAATCTTAGAGATGTTCCTTTGTATGTGATTTCCTTCTTTGATCTTGCTGCTTTCAGTATTCTATCTCTATCTATAGTTTTTGTCATTTTTATTAAGATGTGTCTTGGAGTATTCTTGTTGGGGTTTCTTTTTAGCTTGTATCCTACGGGCCTCCTGGATCTTGAGGCAAGCATTCTTTAGTTCCGGGAACTTCTCAGCAATTATGGCTTTGACAGTTTCTTCTTCATCAGGGTTTTCTTCTTGGCCTTCTGGGACCCCAATGAGCCGTATGTTGTTTCTTCTGGCTTCATCCCGATTATCTCTTGTTGTCTGTTAGGTAATTGTGAGTCTTTTTTTCTATCTTCTGGTGTTGTGTAGAGAATCTTTGGAACTCGTCCTCGAGATCACTAATTCTTTCTTCAGTAGCTATTATTCTGCTATGCTGGCTTTCCATTGTGTTTTTCATTTCATTTACCTCATTTTTAATAACTGTCATTTCCATTTGCATTTTCCTCACTTCTTCTATCATGTCCTCTTGTATTTTATTGAGTTTGCATTCCATTGCTTCTTTGAATTCCTTATGAATTCTTAACATTTCTTTCCTAAATTCCTTATCAGAGAGGTTATACAACTCATTGGTATTGCTTGGCTCATCTGGACTAGTGATTTCACTCACAGAGCTTGATGGAATTTTTGCGTTGCTTTACCATTTATGACTATTGTAGGTTGCAAATATGGGGTCTTGGGGGACTAGATAGTACAGTTAGTAGGTGTCTGGTCTGTTTGCAGAGTTTGGGTGGGTAGCAAGGATGTAGGAACCAAGGTTCACTGGTACCTCATGCAAGATAGGTAGTAAGAGGGTCACGCGGATGCTAGTGCGCGGCGTTTTGAGTTTTGGGATGTTCCAGGAAGCGCAGGGCCCAAAGGGTCCACGGTGAAACCAAGGCAGTTTGCCTTGGTTCCCGTTGATGGAGTTTCCGCTCTTCCCTGGGGCAACTTGGGTCCGCGGAGACACAGGGGTCACACACACACCTGTGGGGGGGAGACTGCCGCTGGGGGGGAGACTGCCGCTGGTCCCGGAAGCGCAGGGCCCAAAGGGTCCACGGTGAAACCAAGGCAGTTTGCCTTGGTTCCCATTGATGGAGTTTCCACTCTTCCCTGGGGCAACTTGGGTCCGCGGAGACGCAGGGGTCACACACACACACACCTGTGGGGGAGACTGCCGCTGGGCACTTAGATTGACTTTAGGATAGGGTGATACCATTTCACCAAAACTCTTCAGCGCCACTCTTGAGAACATCATGCAACAATTAGAATGGGAAGGAATGGGAATGAAGATAGATGGTTGGCAACTACGCCACCTCAGCTTCGCTGATGATATCATTCTAATAACACCAAACATTAGCTAAGCGGCACAAATGCTGGCTGACTTCGACCGAGAATGTGGAAGGATAGGTCTACAGCTGAATCTAAAGAAAACTATGTTTATGAAAAATGAACTAGTTCCAGAGGCCCCATTCACTCTCAATGGAAGAGACATCTCTGAATGCAGCAGTTATGTGTACCTAGGTTGAGAAGTCAACATGATGAATGACCTAAAACCTGAGCTGCGCAGGAGGAAGAGAGCAGCATGGAATGCCTTCAAAGGCATCGAAGAAATAGCTAAAAGGACAAAAAACCTTCCGGCTCCAGGGCACATCTCTTTGACTCCACCGTTCTCCCTGCATTAACATACGCCTCAGAGACCTGGGCCCCTACGAAAGCAGGATGAGAATGCTCTTGGGTCTCCCAGAGAGGAATCGAAAGAGCTATGCTTGGAATATCACGCCTCACTCAAGTGAGAGGAGGAATCCGAGTTCCGACCTCCGTCGCTATTCCAGAATCAGGGATGCTGTCTCGTTTGCCAAGGCATCGAAAATCAGATGGGCTGGATATGTAATGCAATTTGGAGATGACTAATGGACTAGAGCCAATACCGACTGGATCCCATGGAATGTCAAAAGATCACGTGGCCACCCACCTACAAGATGGTCAGACTTCCTCATCAAGACCCTGAAGGAACGGTTTGAGGCTTTTCATATTCCTGAATCAACCAGATGCCATTGGGCTACATAATGTTACTGGCGCCTGCTCGAGCAAATTGATGAATAACGGGATTCAAGTGATCAAGTCAAGTGATCAAGTGATTAAAGTGTTAGGATTCAGGACTAACTGAAGACTCAGCTTTTTTGTGGGGAAGTGGGAATTTTTGTGGAGAGATTGGAAATTTTAGTAATTGGGGATCAAGTAATAGGACATTAGGGGTAAGTGGGACTTTGCAGGGTGCTTAATCTGGCATATGGGGACACTGTGGTGACTGAGGACTTGGTGCGTGGTGTGTCCAAGGAATGGGAATTCAGCGCTCAATGCTGAGGTGTAAGTCGGGCAATGTGGTTCTGGGTTGATTAGGGAGTTAGTTGACGGGGATTCATTGAGTGGGAACGCATGCTAGTGTGGACTCATGCAAGTGTGGTAACTTAGTATAGTGGTGACTCCGGTTTATTGGGACCAGGTGAGGGGGACTAGGGATATAGTTTTGAGACACAACTAAGATAAGTGTGTTACCAGTCACCCACTAAGGAGTGATTAAGACTCGGGGTGAGTGTGGACTCAGTGTGTGGACTTTGCAAGTGTGGATTCAGGAGAGTGGAGAAAACTGGGGACACAGGATTGAAGATGTAGATTTTGCTGGTGAATAGCTTTGGATTCAGTCTTTTCAAGCCCAGCCCAGGTTTGCTGATCCAGAGACTCACATACACGGGGCAGAGCTGCTACAGGCTCTCCCTGTGTCCAGCTGATCATAAGGCACCTGGGAGGGGAGGCGGGTTCCAGCCATGGCCCGTCATTCCAGCAGAGCCTCGTAAGAAGCCAGAGGAACCCCACACCATGAGGGCTGCCATTTTCCACATCCGGACTCCCCACTCATCAGAGTTCCACCCAGCAAGCGAGCTGATCACGAGCCTGGCTCACATGGCCATGCAGTTCATCAATAAATGCTTGAGATTAGTGGTGACTCCAAGATTATCCCACCCACATGGCAGAGCCTTGCAAGCTACCTGTGTTGTATTTGATATGCCAAATACCAGTAACAATTCTAGACCTCATTCCCATGACCTGATGGAATGGCTTGAGGCTCTTTATGTTCCTGGGCGAGCAGATGCCCTTGGGCCACACTAGCATGTGACAGGACATATGGAGATGGATGTTTGGAGATGTTGGTTTGTATGTTTTTTCTTTTTCCTTTTTTTAAGGAACAAAGGTATTTATTTTCATTAATTATATTTTAGAGAAACATTCACTATGTATTACTATAATTACAATGGATTTTATTTTATTTTTAATAGCTTAAGTATCCAGTGAAATATTCAGAGGTAAACCAAAACTTTTCAATCATATTCAGAAAATCTAATGTGTTTACTTGCTTGCTGAGTCTTCTCCAGTCTAATCTTCTCTGCTCTGGTGATTAACTTCTAGGTGCCCTCTTCTTTTCCCAAGGCTGATTAAGTTTCGCTTGTCAATCTACCAAAATCTTCTGCCAATACCTCTTTTCATGATCACCAGAAAGGATCTCGAGTTTCCAGCAGTGCTTCTTTTTAATTTCACAGACGCAATGATGACAGCCTGAGCATCCTCGGGAGTCTTGAATCTAGCATGGCACTCTGTGTCTCCTTCCAGCAAATCAGCATAGACAACTTCTGAGACTGCTGCCAAAGTTTCCCTGATGAGCTTCCTGCCAGGCAGAGGACCAGTGCTCAGAATCTTCACAATCACTCCACGCACACACTGGGGTCCTGGTGCATGAACCTTCTCCTGGGGTCCATGCTCTTCATTGTTTCCTTTTTCATTCTTCATTTCAGACTTACTAGGAACTCCATGCTCTGTTTCCATTTCTGACTCCAATTTTACTTGGGATATTGTTTTCTTTTTAAGGCGTCATACTGGCTTTTTGCAGTGCTAAATACCCTTTTTAAAAATCCATCCATTCACTCTTGGACAGTACTCTCAGAGGTATCACCTCTTCTCCCATTTTACATTGCTCTTTATGCCTCTTCTTATGCTTCCGTTTTGTTTTTAAGAGTGATCCGTCTTTATATCTGCTGTATCCTTTTCCTCTTTTGTGGAAACTTATAAATCTTTTCTTTAGAGGTTTCTGAGATCTCTTGCTTAATATCATCTTTGGGTGCTGTTTTCTTTACTTTTAACCTTGGG
Organism: Cryptotis parvus; assembly: GCA_021461705.1. Classification (NCBI taxonomy): domain Eukaryota; kingdom Metazoa; phylum Chordata; class Mammalia; order Eulipotyphla; family Soricidae; genus Cryptotis; species Cryptotis parvus. The sequence continues at coordinate 93,815 of JAJIBD010005515.1, read as the reverse complement.
TTTACTTCTGTGCCTTCAGAGTTGCTTCTCTTCCTCTTTCCTGTTCTGGCTAAAGGTAAGCCAGGTGCTTCAGCCCCTCTCCTGTTTTTTCTTTTCCTACAAGGGTGGCTTTTTGGGTTCAGGAGCCTCTTTTTGGAGCCATCTGAAGTGGTCCTAGATCTGTTTACTTTGCAAAGTACTTTTTACTTTTTACTTTACTTATGTCTTCATCCATATTTAAGTCTTTGGCCTGCACATTGTCTTCCTTCTTAATTCAGCCTTTCTTCTTTTTCTTCTGTGACTACTCTGAGGCCTGGAATCAGCTTGTTTTTCACTGCTTTGGGAAATATACTCGGTTTTCTTGGAGCGTCTTCTGGTGGGTTGTTAAGAAACTCAGTAGCTTTTGCTGCTTGTTCTTTTGTTTCAAATTCCACGAAAGCAAATCCCTTTGGATCTCCTGTAGATTTATAATGTGGTATGCTCACATAAACATTGCCACATTTTCCAAATACCCTTTCAATCCAGCTGTGGTTAACATTTTTGGGAAGTAATTCCAAATACACTCCTGCTCCTCTTCATTCTTTGGTCTTTCCCCAAGAGGTTTTTTCCCTCCTAATTCTGGTGCCTTCCAAGTCCAGCTCTACAAAAGCTGAACTTTTCGGTACTCTGGCTATCAATTTCCCATCTGTGGTCAACTTTTTCATTTTGTTAAAAGACATAAGAAGTGATATATCTACATACCCAACTTTAGATTTTTCTATTTGCTCACGAAGAAATCTATCCTATGGAGATGTTACTAGTGCCCGATGGAGCAAATTGATGATCAAAAAGAGGACAAGTGAAGTGAAATGATAAGCTGACATGTCAGATCTAGCCCTCATTAAAACTAATAAAAACTCGAAGAGAGTGGGGGAAGAGTTGGGGAAGAGTGGAGGGAAGAGCGGGAGAGAAGGGGAACAAGGGGGAAGGGGGAGAGAGGGGGAGAGTGGGGGAGGTAGGGGGAGGGGGGGGGGGGGGGGGGAAGAGAGGGGGAGCAGGGGAGGGGGAGAGAGCCTCTCGTGTTTCAAACTCCTTTGATGTTCCAAAGTCATGGACGCTGTCATTTTTGCCAAGTCATCTAAAATCAGATGGTCTGGACATGTAATGTGATTTGCAGATTACTGCTGGACAGAGGGCCACTGGACTCTGGCCCAAATGCAGGAAAACACCAGCGTTGTACTGAGTCTTCTCACTCCAGACAGGCTTTTCAGACAGGCCTCCCGCAGAGATGGATGGACCACCTTTTGGAGGATTGTGCTTTTGGTCACAGGACCCTGAGAACCAGAGTCCCCACAGCTCGCCACTCGCCTCCTGCGGCTCTCTCACAGGACCGGGTAGCCCTGGCTCAAGCTGGTGTTCCTGGTCATGCCGGGGAGGGAGAATTTTCAAGTGTCAGGGAGGTTAGGGAAGGGTTGGGGCAGTGGCTGAGGGACACTTAGGGCTAAGGGCCAAGCCCAAAGGCTTTGAGGTTTTTTCATTTGTTTTGGGGTGACTCCCCACCCGGAGATGTTTAGGGATCACTCCTGGTGGTACTCAGAGGACCTGTATGGGATGCCAGGGACCGAACCCAGGTGAACCCATGCAAGTTCAGTGTCTTCTTGCCGTACTGTTGCTCTGGCCAGATGCTTTGTCTGATGCACTGTCTGTGATTCCAGACTCCCCAGCTGTCTCTGCTGGTCTCTGCCTGTCTCTGCCAGTCTCTGCCCATCTCTGCTAGCCTCTGCCTGTCACTGATGGTCTCTACTGGTCTCTGCAGGTCATTTGTTTTCTGGGGTCTCCCTCACTGGTGCTCAGGGATCATTACTGGTGGGCTGGGGGATTATAAGGGGTGCTGGGGATCAAACCCTGGCAACCTCGTGCTCAGCAAGCCTGCTGTACTACGGCTCTGGCCTCTCTGTGGGTCATTTGTAAAGTGACTGCTTGGTCCACAGCAAAGACAACAGAAGCACAGGGAGCTCCCGGGCTATGGACAGAGAAGGGCAAGGCCAGAGGAGAGGCTGAACCAGAGGCGGGGACGGGTCAGAGGGGACAGGACAGCGGGGAGAGGAAAGGTGAGAGGGGAAAGGACGATTCAGGGAGGACAGGATGGGTCAGTGGGGAGAGGACAGGTCGGTGGGAGAGGACAGGTCAGCGGGGAGAGCATGGGTCAGGGGGAGAGGACAGGTCAGCGGGAGAGAGGACAGGTCGGTGGGAGAGGACAGGTCAGCGGGGAGAGCATGGGTCAGGGGGAGAGGACAGGTCAGCGGGGAGAGCATGGGTCGGGGGGAGAGGACAGGTCAGCGGGAGAGGATGGGTCAGGGGAGAGGACAGGTCAGCGGGTAGAGAACAGGTCGGGGGAGAGGACAGGTCAGCGGGGAGAGGCATGGGTCAGGGGAGAGGACAGATCAGTGGGGGAGAGCATGGGTCAGGGGGAGAGGACAGGTCAGCGGGAGAGGATGGGTCAGGGGAGAGGACAGGTCAGCGGGGAGAGGCATGGGTCAGGGGAGAGGACAGGTCAGCGGGAGAGGATGGGTCAGGGGGAGAGGACAGGTCAGCAGGGAGAGCATGGGTCAGGGAGAGAGGGACAGGTCAGCGGGGAGAGGATGGGTCAGGGGAGAGGACAGGTCAGCGGGTAAAGGATGGGTCAGGGGGGAGAGGACAGGTCAGCAGGGGAGAAGCATGGGTCAGGGGGAGAGGACAGGTCAGCGGGAGAGCATGGGTCAGGGGGAGAGGACAGGTCAGCGGGAGAAGGCGGGTCAGAGGCAGAGGATGGATGGTCATGCTAGCGGGGAGAGGAGGGCGGCGGCCTGGATTGCTACCTACTGACCCTGCAAAAGAAGCCACTGTTGCTCCCCAGTGACAGGCCCCCCCCTGCCTGTCGGACCCCCACCCTAGGCCCCAGCACCCGCAGGGAACACGAACACCCTTGGCTGGAGGGTCAGGGGCATCAGCGGCTAAAGGAGCTGGCACACGAAGCACTTCCCTGTTGGAAGGGCCCATCGCCCACCGGCCCAGGCTGAGTGCAAGGCACGGGCTGCTCGCCCCAGGAGAGGTGCCTGCGTCCAGGACCTCCAGTGCCATGGCGTGGCCCCTCCCATGCCCATGGCGTGGGCTGTCACTGGAGCCCCAGCCAGGAGGCCCAGCACACACAGAAGGTAGTTTCTGGGTCCCAGTCACATGGACTTCTGCGTGGAGGGCGGGCTGACCCACAGCCCTGCTGGTCTGTGGAAGGCACCGGGAGGCGGTGTCCACCATGGCCGCTGCCCAGAGACGTGTTGCCAGCGGCCGGCCGTGTCTGGACCCCAATGCTCATGGATTGGGGCCCTGCCTAGGCTGCAGCTCTGCAGGCCTTGGGATCCTGGTCTCCTAGCCCCAGAGAAGCCTCCCCGCAAAAGAACACCCCCCCACCCCACCACGGTCCAGGGTGGGACCCCATCAATGGGTGTTTCTAGAATGAGCGGGCAAAGCTCTCAGGTGGGAACTGGTCTGGTACTGGAGGTGGGTGGCGGGGCATGGTACATCCTGCACTGGGAATCCCCAGCCTCCAGGATGGCGCCAGAGCCCACCGCAGCCAGCCAGGCGCATCCGTTTATTTCCTCCAAACAAAACTAGAAACCACAGCTCGGGTTATTTCAGAAGAGCACTCAGACACAAGCCGCCTCCCGCAGCACCTGGAGCTCCGGGCGGGCTGGGACCCTTGGGGGAGGGGGTCTCTGCAGCAGCTGTCGGCCAGGCAAGGGCTGTGGAGTACAGGCAGGTCCGCCTGGGCACCTTGGCTCTTCCAGGGGCTTCCCGCCCCTCCGCGCGGTGCGCGCGCAGTCTCTATCCAGGGCCTGCCCCGGCCTGTCCGCAGCGGGGTCCCGATCAGAGCAGGCGCAGGCGGCAGGGGCTGGAGTCCGGGTCTCCCCGCAGTCCCGCAGTCACCGCTCCTGCCGGCCGTGTGCCTCAGGGCGCTCCACCGTGACGCCGCCCCGCGGCCCCTCCTTCCTGCTCCAGTCCTTATCGCTGTAGAACTCGGCCAGCACCGGGCAGTGCTCCGACGCCACGCCGCCCCATGACCAGCTGTCAGGGATCCAGGGGTTCGTGAGTCCTTCTCTCACCACCGCCCAGTGACCTGCGGGACAGGGGAGACACGTCCTTCAGCCAGCGGCACCCCAGACCCGGGGCACAGCTGGGGGCGCTGCTGGCACCAGACCGCTGCCCTGCGGGGTTTCCACCCCAGAGCCTGGCACGTGGCCACCGAGATCACCAACTCAGGTGTCTTGCTCGGTGACCCTCTGCTGTCCTTTCCACGTACCCCTCTGAAGTGAGCACAGCTGCATTAGCAAGTTTAGGGACAAGCCTCCTACAAGAGGGCTCAAAATCGAAGTTCAACTTTGCTAAGACAATGTGATGCGAGTGAAGGGGAAAAACTAAAATGGTTACAAGTTAGTTTGGGGATCTGGAGCCAGAGAACAGGGGGTGGGGCAGTTGCCTTGCCCCAGGCTCTATCCCTGGCACCACCGCCACTCCCGACGTGGAGCAGGTCCTAAGCACAACCAGGTGTGACCCAAAGCAAAATAAAACACAAACGTTTAACTATGGAAATAAAAGGTCTAGGCACACAGAGTGGAGCAGGGCGGCAGCTACAGCAGGTGGGAGTCGGCAGCCAGGCGGAGCCTCTCGGGCTCTGGGTCTGCTCTGAGCTTGTGCCCAGGGTGCATGTGAGGGGACACAGCTCCCCGCTCCCTGCACACCCCAGGACTGTAGGAGCGCAGAAGCCAGCTCCACTCTCCTTGTTGCCAGTTCTTTAACGTTTCCCGGCGCACCTGCCTCTGTGGGTCCCTCTGGCACCTCTCCCCCTGCCCTGTCTGCGTCCCCCTACCCCCTCCGTGGCCCAGTCAGGGACCAGCTCTGCGGAAAGCCGTGGAGACGGTGGCACTGCAGCGCTGGGGGCCCAGCGTGAGGCACTCGGCCGGGCTTGCTGCTCCCAACCCCTGTGTGCTCCTTGCCCCAGCCCTGCTCCAAGCACAGCCGCCTTCCCGGTGTCTGACAGACGCTTGGGCAGGGCTGAGACTGCTCCGCCCGCCTCTCATCCAAACCCTCAGCCGCCTGGGGGCGTGGCTCAGTGGCAGAGAGGCCGCAGGGAAAGGCCCTGGCTCAGCCTGCATCACAGCTAAAGCCATCCTGGGGTCTGCAGCCATTTCTTTCCTTTTTATATTCATTTTTACTTTTTAAGGATGAGAATGAGTGTTCTACACCTGACAGTGCCCAAGGTTTCCTCCTGGCTCATTTTCAGGGGTGGGAATTGAACCCAGGCTGCTCGCTGTGCTATAGTTCCAGCCCGTCCACCTAGAGTCCCCGTCAGGTTGGCAGTGGGAGTGGGGAGCCGCACACGTGTCTGGTGGTGTCGTGGAGCCCAGCACAGACACGCCTGCAGCAAAGACACGCCTGCAGGGGGCCTGCGTTCAAACCCTGGCGTTGCACATGGTTCTCTGAGCATTGCCAGGAGTGGCTATGATCAAAAGCTGGGAGCAGCATCTGAGCACCTGGTGAGGCCTGTAAGACAGAACTGAAGTCAAGGAGAGGCCCTGTGCTAGTGCCCCTCGGTGAGGGGCCTGTTTCTGAGTTACTCCTCAGGGCAGCTCTGTGGGTGAGCCTTACACCCCTCACAGCACTGAAGGCAACAGGGCTGAGCGGTGTTTGCTGAGTAGCTCCCGACAACGCAAGGTGGGTCGTGCCCTCAGCTCTGAATTCAGCCCTCAGCCCTTCCCTGGGTTTGCCCACACACTCTCATTTCCCTGTGCTGTGGATCTGTGAGTGCCTTTCAGTTATTTCCACTGGCCTCTTCTCGCTTTCCGTGGCCACTTTCTGGGGAGAGTGAGAAAGTCCCCTGGGCAGGAATCCCATGAAACCCTCAGAGAGCCCTGGCTCAGTCCTGACCGACGGGAACTGCCAGCTCACGGCGTTTCTCCTACTCAGATCTGGGATGGGAGAAAGGACAAGGACTGTGTCTTCACCTGTGAAAACCTTCTTCAAGCTTTTACTGATCCAGATGTTGTCCAGAGACCTTGAGCCTTGTGGGTTCTTGGTGCTGATGTTGGTGAAGGTGTGTGCGGGCACCAGGGGCTGGCACTTCTCTTTCCTTAGGATGTCATGGTCACTGCTGTCTGGGCCCTGCCCGAAGTCCCCTAGAACAATAACATCCTTTTCTCCTGGAAGAGAAGAAAGAAAACCCGGGTTCAGAGATGCAGCCAGCAGGGGCCGAGCTTAGTGTACTGAGGTGGGACCCCACTCTGGGTCTGGCTTCAGCTCTCGGTGCCTCCATTTCTCCAAATCCCTTGAACGCCCCTTTCTGTCCACCAGGGCGAGATTTGAGGTGTGTGTCCAATTTGAGGTAAGGGTGCTAGAACAGCGGCTCTGCTAGCGGCTGGGGGTGGGGAGTCTGCAAGCAGCGGCTTTGCCATGCGTCACTCCCTTCTCTTGAGAGCTGCCACAAGCACCTTGGATTCCTGACACAGAGTCCGAATCCATGTTTTTTTTTTTTTCTTTCTTTTTTGGTCGCGCCCAGCGATGCTCAGGGAGAGGGGTGCCCCGCGCCCAGGAGCCTATCCTCATCAGACCAGCAGAGGGCGCACTTCTCGAGCTGCTCCCCGCACTTCCTGCAGCTCAGGCAGGTAAGGGCGAGGGGCTGCTTCAGGCGCCTGTTTGCCGTTTGCTGGCCCAGCGCAGCGTCCCTGGTTCCTCACGAGGTTTCTGGCAAACCGAACCCATCTGCTCCAGTCACACCACAATGCCTCCTTTCTCCATCACAGGTCCCCGTGACTGCAGCTGGTCCCTCCCACTTGTAGTTCAGATAGCGGCAATACCATCCTCTAGATCTGCCCAATAATTAGATCAATTATTGGGCGTGACGACTAACATCTTTCCTTTCCCTGATTTATTCAAGTTTTTTTTTTTTTTTTTGGGGGGGTGTGTCAGAGTGGAACTACGGGCTTCTACTTTCTGCTGTGGCTGGAGTCCAACACTACATGATTCATTTTGTTGTTCAGAATGTTCCAGCACTGGTCCCTGGAGTCCTTTTAGGGGCCTCAGTACCTCTGGGCCGGACCCCCAGCCTGTTGCCTGCGAGTTATAGGGCGGGCCCGGCGTACTGGGGCCATCCCGAGCCGCACCAGTCATTTTTCCCTGGGGGTCCCGGCTGCCTACTTTACTGCATTTCTTTCCGATTTGGGGCCATACTCAAGGAGCTCAGGGCTTACTCAGAACCAGGGTGCTGGGGGGCCATATTGGTGCCAGGGCTGGAGTGGCGTCAGCGGCATGCGAAGCCAGCAGCTGGCTCCTACACCCCATGCTCCTGTCCCTGGCTGCTTTACTGGGAGAGAACCTCGTGCCCTCACCTCAGAGCCCAAGAATGGTCTGTGCCTCAGTTTACTCATGTCTTTCCACTCTGCAGTGGCCCCACTTTCCTCGCTTTAACGTCCGTGCTTCTGGGGATTTCCTGCTTTGGAGACCGCAGGGCTTTGTTTCACCTTTCTTTTTTTTTTCTTTTTGCTTTTTGGGTCATACCTGGCAATGCTCAGGGGTTTCTCCTGGCTCTGCACTCAGGAATTACTCCTAAGCGGTGCTTGGGGGACCATATGGGATGCCGAGGATCAAACCCGGGCCAGCATGGGCCGGCCGCATGCAAGGCAAACGCCCTACCCACTGGGCTATCGCTCTGGCCCCTTTGTTTCACCTTTCTCTGTTTTTGACTGGCTTTTGCTGCATAGGTAACAGGCACATATCTATTTTTTTAATTTTATGTCTACACAGTGTTCTTTATTTTGTCACTGAGACTAATTAAAAAGATAAACAAAAGTCCAGAGCGGTAGTATGGCAGGTAGGGCGTTTGTCTTGCATGTGTTCAACCTGGGTTCGATCCCCAGCACCCCATATGGTCCCTTGGGCACCTCCAGGAGCAAGTCCTGAGCAGCGCAGGCGTGGCTCCCCCAAAACAAATAAACAAACAAACAATACACAACCCAAAGCACCAAACCTTCATTCCACACTCTGGTGATGATGAAGTTCTCTAACAGCCAGTGTTCCCCGACTCCCGACAGCTCTCTCTACATGGCTTTCACAGTCAGAATGAACTGGGAGAAGCGTCACGAGCATCCCTGGACTGTGGCCCCGCAGAGTGGGCCTGGGTCCTGCTTCCCAAGAACAAGCCCGACTGCTGAGGTGGCTTCCCGTCTCTCCCGGCTCCGTCATCTCAGCAAGAGTTTGGCCACTTGTGGGGGCGCCCTTCCTTAGGTAGCGTGGGCGGTGCCCAGCGTGGGCACCTCACAGAGACGAGGGCACTACTCCTCAAGCTCCTTGAGCCACTTCGCTGGGTTTCTCAAGACCCAGACAGCTGACCTCCAAGGTGACCAGGACTCATTGTGGGCCCTTGAAATGCCTGTGTCAAGTCAATCCGCACAACCTCCAAGTGTGGCTTTGTGAGAGATGGGGCCTATAGGAGGGCTGGTCAGTTAAAATGAGGTCTAAAAAAATGGGCGGAGCAATAGCCCAGCGGGTAGGGCGTTTGTCTTGCACGCAGCTGGCCTATGCTGGCCCAGGTTCGATCCTCGGCATCCCATATGGGCCCCGAGCACCATCAGGAGTAATTCCTGAGTGCAGAGCCAGAAGAAACCCCTGGGCATTGCTGGGTGTGACCCAAAAAGCAAAAAAAAAAAAGTGGGCTGGAGTGATGGGACAGTGGGTAGGGTGGTTGCTTTGCATGCAGTTGACTAGGGTCCCCAGGTTCTACCAGGAGTGAGAACTGATGTACAGAGAAGATAGAAAAGGGGCCCGTGAAACATACTGTGTTTGGAGAGAGTAAGGATTTTTCACTTGTATCCTTGTTTTCCTGTTCATCGATTTGCTCGGCGGGCACCGGTAATATCTCCATATGTCCTGTCACATTTTTAACAGCTCCTAATTATTTAAAAACTTAAGGATTTTTAATAGCTCCTAATTCTGTTCCATCATGGAATTAATACCCCATCCAGAGAACATTTCCTCTAAGTGAGAATATTCTACAGAAGAACGATGGGCATTGGAAGGAGGTTTTTAAACGGAAATTAATGGATGTTTTAAGGAAATGCAGGAAGCTTCCCACCTGGGAAGAGAGGCTTTAATAACATTAATGAAAACCATCTTGCAAGGACGGGACAGTAAGAGGAGTAACTCAGCACTGTGCTTTATGTGCCGTTACCGAACCTAGAGGGAATCTCAGTCCTTCTCTCTTAACACCGCCTGTCCAGAATCAAGGAACTGATCCAGGCAAGGACTGGCACTGGACTTCATGCGGATGCGCAAATGTTCAGGGTATAAATATCTACTGGTTCTTATATATGTCGCAATGATCAATGCTGCTACAGCCAGCTACAAGAGCTGGTGGGGGTAGGGAATGGGTGGGGGTGGGGGGCGGTAGCATTTGGTGGTGGTAGGTGCCCTCTGGTGGTGGGACTGGTGTTGAACAATGAACGTGACAGCTGTACTGCAAAGAAATCTGTAAATCATGGTGTTTAAATAAAAAAATATATACATATATCTACTCGTTCTTATTGAAACTTTTGGTGGGTGGGCAGAAGCTTTTCCAATCCACACTGAAAAAGCCAGAGAGGTGGCTTGGTGTTTCTATGTCCATTAGAAAATCCAGACACAGTAAGACATTTTCTATCAACCAAGCGTATGGGTGAAGAAATTACTGGTTTTAATTTTTATAATCATAGGAATAGGTTTGGCTTTATGTTGCTTCAGTTTTTTGCTGCTTTAACTTTTGTGTTTTCTAAAACAGCAAACTACTCTGCCCTTACTAGGTCAGAGAGGGCCTTTTATTCCTCCAAGGTCTAATCATTTCAACGTGACATTCCTCGGCTTAATTGATATGATCATTTTCTTTCAGACATTGATAACTTCAAAACCCAGCCAATTCATGCCTGAGACTCATGAGAAAACTAAGGTCAGCAAGAGTGCTCATCCCTCCGAGCAGGCAGGGTCTACAGCGCCTTTGTCCGCAGGGAGGAAATTACAGAAGAGCAACCTCCAACCATTTTCCTCTTAAAGATTTGTTTCCCTCTTTGGGTCACACCCAGTGATGCTCAGGAGTTACTCCTGGCTCTTCACTCAGGAATTACTCCTGGCGGTCTCAGAGACCATATGGGATGCCGGGATCGAACCCGGGTCTGCCACATGCAAGGCATTACCCGCTGTGCTGTCACTCCAGTCCCTTCTCTTAAAGATTTAAGGTAAATCTTTATATAATAAAAACGCCTCTGGGAGGGGACGGAAATATGATGTGGGCAGGCTGATAGGAAAGGGCTCTCACGGCAGTGGAATTTCTAGGAAGTAATAAAACCAGAGTGCGAAGGCTGCAAACATGGGAACCGAGGCCTGATAAGGCTTAACCTGGTGCCAGAAACCCAGAGAAGGCTGGATCACCTCTGAGAGGAGCTCCAACAGGAACAAAGGACAGGAAAGGAATTTCAAGAGACCATCCACCGCTCCTACTCTACCCCTTGGCAACCACACTAGCAATGGACCTTTACCTAGGTAGAAGCCCCCACACGGGGCAGTTTGGGAGAAACCTATAGAAGCCACATTGAACAAAGGAAGCACACACAGAGGCTGCGGAACCCATGTGCTGCTTGTGCCCAGGTGGCCGGGCACGTGTGGTGCCTGGCCTCATGTGTCGCCCGCATCGCCCCTCCTGAGGTGTGTATGTTCATATCTAGTGCTGGGATGCGTGTTCTGGGGCTCTCGCCACCTCTGGAGAAGCCCACATTCTCTCCACTCTTACCCCCTCCTAAAACCCTCCAAATAAAATGTTTTTACTTCACTGCTCAGCTACTGAAATGCCTTTTCTGCGAGAAAGACACGAACCTGTAAAGCCTGGGTAAGGTGTAGCCTCCCAGCTGGTCCTGGGGCAGCAGAGGCAGATGGGGAGAAAGTGACCGCCTCTCTCCTCCCTGCCTCACATAAGCCACCCATGGGGGCCTGACTTCAGAGCCAGGAATAACCCCTGAGTATCACCAGTTGTGGCACAAACACCCAACGCCCCAAAAAAAAAAAAATCAAACCAAGCAAACAAAAAGGTTAAGAAAATAAATAACAACGAAAAGAAAGAAACCAATGCGAGGGTCCTGCAGGGATGCCAACATGGTGGGACAAGTCTAACGGCTGCAGGCAGGAGGCTCAGGCTGGGCTCTGCAGTCAGATGCTGAGGCTTGGGGCGCCCCATGTTCCAGGCAGCTCGGGGGCCTCAGCACACGCTGGAGTGCTTCACCCAGCCCTGTGCCCAGGGCAGCACCCACTCACCAGCCTAAACCCTGGCAGTGTCCACTCACCAGTCTCATACCCTGGCAGTGTCCACTCACCAGCGTCATGCCCCAGAGCTGGGATGGCAGGGCCCCTGGCAGTGGGGAGCCCCTGAACTAGAAAACCACCCCGGGGGCAGTGCCTGGGCTCCCTCAGGCCAGAGTGAAGGGGAGCAGCCCCCACATCCCGGGAGCTGAGTCCCTCAGTCCTTGGATTTGTAAATGCACCCCCTTACCCGAAGGCAAGGCTACTGTACACTCTACTTCACCCTTCCCAGACAAGCGCCCCTCTGGCAGATGCCTTGGGAACCTAGGGGAGAAAATGTCCTAAGATATCCACAGGCCACCTGCTAAGCAATGTCAACCTGAACATTCTAGGCAGGTGGGCAGGCCTGGCCCCGCCCACCACTGCCTGGAGCTGCGGAGGAAGGTGCTGTTGGCTCGAGCAGGAACCATCCCTGCTAATGGGTCCAACGCTGCTGCCCACTGTGCTGGGCCTTCCTGTGGGCCTGCCGTTGACAGTTCACGACTGATTAGTCTTTATGCTCATTAGTTCTAAGCAGGAAACCACAGTGAGCATGAGTCGCCGCCTGTCTCTGCACAGGCCAAGGTCAAACTCGGTTGAGTCCGTCATTCCTGGGCCAACTGGAACAAAACTTGACCACTCCCTGGATATCAGATTTTTAAAAAAAAGTTCAGTTAGGGCTAAGGTTATTAAAGAAGTTATGAATGGGAACTTTTCCTTTCTGTCTCCACGTTGAGGAAAAGCTGAGGACGAGAACAATAGAAATGGCCAGAGACTTTACAAGTGTGACGTCGTCCTACCCAGCAGCCCCGAGACTGAGGGTGAATGTTTCCCCTCCAGCTGCTCTGGGGGGAAGCGCTGCGCATAAACACCCTCTGACTGGTTTAAACCTCGAAGCAGGTTCATGTGACAGAACACTGGTCGCAGCAAGTCCTGCTCCAGCTGGTACAGCCTCATTCACAAGAGATGAAAGATGGAGACAAAGCAAGTGTCGATCAGCCTGATTTGGATGCACAAAACATGGTCTCTCCCTCTCTCTCTCCTCTCTCTCTCTCTCTCCTCTCTCTCTCTCTCTCTCTCTCTCCCTCTCTCTCTCTCCTCTCCCTCTCTCTCTCTCTCTCTCTCTCCATAATAAAATAGTATTTGCCCTTGAAGGAAATTCTGACCTATTCTATGACATGAACCGTGAAGACATAACAAGTAAGTGACATAAGCCAGACAAAAGGACAAGGCTGATCCCACCATATGAGGCTTATATTCACAGAGTTCACAGAATGTTCTAGAATGGCCAAATCTGCAGAGAAAGGACACAGAATGGTTACTGCCAAGGGCTGGAGGTGGGGGAGAATGGGGGACTGGCAAGAGTTTCCAGTTTAGGATGAAAAACTTGTTCTGGAGATGGATGATCGTAATAAACGACGTGAATGCACCCAAGAGCCATGAACTGCACACTTTAAACAGGATATTGGAAAATGTACATTGTGCAATTCTTACTATATTACAAAACCTTTTAAGATAAATAAGTTGTCATTTAGCATATTTTTTGCAGCCAAATCTTCATGAATCACCCATTGTATGGGACTCATTTAATAAGGCTTAGAAAGCTCCAGAATACTGGTCAAGAGCCCAGAATATGGATGAGAATTACAGTGCCTGCAGCCTCACCGAGAAAAGTCGAATGGAGAGGCTGGAGTAATAGTACAATGGTAGAGCATTTGCCTTACATGTGGCTGACCTGGGTTCGATCCCTGGCACCCCATGTGGTTCCCCAAGCACTGCCAGCAGTGATTACTGAGTGCAGAGCCAGGAGTAACAGCTGAGCATTGCCAGGTGTGACCCCCCCAGGCCAAAAATAAGTCAATGGCACCCCGTCTTTACAGAGGCGCCAATGTCTCCGTCTGGAACCTCCACCCCCCACACTGGGGCTGAGCTCAGCATTCATTCAATGCTTCAGTGCTCTGCTCTGCCAGGTCAACTCACCCTGAGGCTCATGTCCACGAGCCCTTCCCAGAGCCTAGGGTGCCTGCAGAGTCCCACCTGCATTCCTGGGACCCTGGGCTCCTTGGGTGCCACGGCGGTGTGAAGGAGAAAACTTCAGTGCATGCTCCTGGGAGCTCTCACAGCCCTCTGGCGCACACGTTGGCTTTCTGTGGGAAGAGCTGGCTCAGGCAGACTGCAGCCAGCACTTCACAGGGGTGAATCCCCCAGCTAAGCGCAGATCAGCTGTCACCGTGCCAGCTATTCTATTCCCCATCTTACTCCCCATCAAAGAGGCAGCAAGACCCTGAGTTCCTGTCAGAGATCCTATATATACTACATTCACGGGGGCACAGATGTCACCGAGAGGTGGCCGGATGCCATGACAGGCAGCGTTGTGATGACCCTGGTGCTTTGCATACACACAGCCATGAGTGAGGGCTGACCCAGGACTGACACTGGACCAGATGTGCAGGCGTACTGCCGCCAGGGGGCGCTGTAGGCTCAGCGCTGAGAAACACCGAGACAAGGTGTGCGGGCCTGCGTCCACCAGGGGCCGCTGTGGCAGGTCCGGCAGAAAGCCTGAAAGGTCTTACCTTTCAGGGTCTCCTGCAGAGTCTGCACGATGCTAGCCAGGCGGTGCACTTCACTGTGGTTCTTGCTGGGATTCTCGCTCCTGCAGAGGCTGGGGCCGGCAGGTGAAGGTTCACCAGCGTCACGTCGTTGCTTCCCACCTGGTACCGGCAGCAGGAAGAGGGACAGACTCAGGCACTCCAGACTCGCCCAGGGCGTTGAGACCGGGCCCTGCTGCACAGCAGGCGAACGAGGTGCCTTGGCCCAGAGCTGACACAGAACCTCACATCACAGGGCGCAGTGGGTTCTCCTGCACCCCCTGTGATGTGAGGCCTCGCCTCCTCTGGGCCTTTTCAGTGCACTCTCCCATGTGTCTGGGGAAGGTGCTCGGGCACCTATGGGCTGTGTTGCTGGACCCTGCAGCGCCGGGATCAAACCACGGCTGCCTGCAAGCAGGAGCAGTGCCGAGCCCGTGCTATCTCACCTGCCCAGAACTGACATCTGCAAGTGTCAGCATTCCCTTTCCTTTCCCTGGAGTCAAGGAGGCTGAGACACACCCAGAGAGATGCACTGGCACAGCCTCGGGCTCATCCCAGCAGCCAGTTAGGCCCTGCCTTCCCCTGTGCCCATCCAGGGCCGTGTCCAGGGTGTGGATGAGCAGAAGCCTGGAGAAAGGGGTTGATCCCCCGGCAGAGGATGCTCAGGGCTGCCCACCCTCCGCTGTTTCATGGCGCACGGAGCAGGGTGGGCAGGAGGCCGTCGCGGGTGGGGACAGGGGCTGGAGACTGCGCTGACGGAAGAGAGGACCCTGCTTTGCTGGTCCCTGCAGTCACGATTATGCCCCTGTCTGGAGGCTTCCCACAGGGGCCTCTGGGGAAATCGTCCCTCACAGGCCGAGCTCGGCCGGGCACCAATGGTACCCAGAGCAGCACCGCCACCTTCCTACTCGCCCGCAGCTGGGTCCCTCTGGTCTAGAGCTTTGGGCTCCATGTTCACGACTGACACCACCGTCTCCTGGTCTCAGAGATACCAGTGCAGTCAAGCCAGCCCAGCCAACTCCACAGAAAGGAGCCCCAGGGGCAGGAGCTGGCCCACAATTGGGGCACCACAGGGCTGAGCTCTGAAGTGGAAGGTTCAGTGGGCTGTCACTGAGCGGCCACTAGAACCCCTAAGCACTTGTCTGAGGCTGAACTCCCCTAAAGGGCCCTGAGCTGGGGAGGCGGCGTCAGAGATGACGCCAGGAGGTGAGCGTCACCAGGATCACAGATCCGGTGTGGGGAGTCAGGGCATCACCCCCAGCCCTGCACGGTCACCACAAACTTCAGGGTGGGGGCCCTGGACACAGAGAGAAGGAGTCAGGCCTGAGCCTCTGGCAATGACGGGCCAGCGGATGGCAAGCGTCTGTGGGGAGCAGGCCACTGAGGCTGGCTCTGGGGCCAGTCGGGCGGCTGGCGCCCCCGCACCAGTCACGGGCGCTTGCAGGTGGTTCAGCCTGTGTGGATGGCAACGCTGGGAACCGGGACAGGATCCTGTGTGAGTGAAGGACAGTGTCCAGGCCCACATCGAGAGGTGCCTTCTGAGCCTCCACAGAGTCCAGGGGGTCCCTCTGGGGTCCTGTCCAGAGAACAGGAAGACCTGTGTCCTCAGGCCGGGGGTGGGGGTGTCCCGTCCCTGGTGAGTGGGGAGGCAGGTCAGATGGGCCTGAGAAGCATTTCTGGCCTTTCCCAGACCTGGGGGTGTGAGGTGTGGGGAGCAGAGTGATGGGGGGGGGGGGGGAGGAGGAATGGGTCGGGGCAGGAAAGGCCAGGGAGGGCCAGGGACAGATGGATGGACACATTGGAGAGGAGGGACGGGGGAGGACAGGAGGGCGGGCGCAGGAGAGGAGATGGACGGGGCAGTACCTTGAAGCGAGCCAGGTAAGGGCTGCAGCCCTCGGCCCTCCCATGGCCGTTGCCGGGCGCGTTCTCCTGCCAGGCGGCGTCCCTCAGCTCCACCCCCTGCGGCTGTGTCCCACAGGAACCCTGAGAAGGAGAACGCCCCCTGCGGAGCAGCAGAGGGTCAGTGAGGGAGACAGGAGACAGGTGCACCCCAGAGCCTTCACCCCTCCTGCTTCCTCTCCCTCTGTTGCAGGGCAGTGGGGAGAGGAGGCCTGGTCCTCTGGACAGGGGTGGGGCCCCTGAGGGTGGAGCAGCCCAAAGAAACTTGCCCGCAGGGAGCCTGGGCCCAGCTCTGCCCCTTGGAGGGGGAACCGAGGCTCAGAGCTGACAGCGGCCAAAAGTGGTTCTCCCTGCAAACAAGTGCTGCATTCTGGGGGCATGGACCCGGCCCCAGAGCTGGTGCAGTCTGATCTCCCACACAGCTGTGGCGCCTGCCCTGCCCGAGGGAGAGGCCAGTGCGGGCTGGGCGGGGCTGCCTCACCAAGGTGGAGTGAATGAGCAGAGCATAGCCCACGCCCTGAGAGCCTCGTGGGGCTGCTCCACATGCCAGCAGGGCCGCAGGGCTGGGGAGATACAGGCTGTGGGAGGGGTGTGCGGGAGATCCAGGTCTGGCCCCACACCACAGGATCCCAGGCTGCTCTAGGAGTGACAGGGCGCGCACACACACGCGCATGCACACACACACACACACACACAAGAGGCACACAGGAAGAGAGAGAGAGAGAGAGAGGGAGGAGAGAGGGAGAGAGAGAGAGAGAGGGAGGAAGAGGGATAGAGAGGGAGGGAGGGGAGGAGAGAAGGAGAAAGAAAGGGAGAGAAACTGGGAAAGAGACAGAGAGAGAGAAAGAAAAAAAGAGCGGAGAGAGGGGAGAGAGGAGAAGAGGGGAAAGAAAGGGAAAGAGGGAGAGAGACTCGGGGCTGAAGCCCGCAGCACGTTTCCCAGCCAGGCGGCCACAGGCAGCCCCTTCCCACAGGTGGGGAGACGCTTGGGCTCTGTCCAGTTGCAGCTCCGAGGCCCAGCAGTGACGCAGCTGATTTGCAGACCACTGTGTTTCCAGTCACGCCAGGCCTGCTCTGACGTCCAGCTTCAGTGCAAACCGTGTGTCAGGGTGGGAGAGGCTGGGGCTGCCCTCAGGGTACACCTCAAAGGGGTGGGCAGCAAGGCTGGTTGCAGGCGCCTGAGGGGCCCCACAGCGCGATGCTAATCCCAGACGCCACAGGCTCTGGTCTTATGAAAATCCACTTTACAGTGCTGGGCTGGTCCAGGGCTCTGCGTACTGGCCCAGGGGCGAGAGAAAGGCCAGGGACCAAGGGTAGGATTTCCCCTCCCAACACAGACATGTGTAACCTCCCCATGCCAGAGTCACACCCTCACAGAACACACATGGCAACACCTAAGACAGGGACCCAGGGAGCGGCAAAGGAGATGGGAGCTGATGAGTCCAGGGGCAGGCACTCACCTTCTGCAGCCGGCAGGACGGCGTCTCGGCTACCGAGGCCTTCCAGCTGCCCCGTGGGCCCTTCCACTTGCGGATGTTGGGCAGGATGGGCTGGTTCAGCTCTGCACAGAACTGGGGAGGCAGGGAGTCAGAGTATGCACCACTTGTGGGCTGTTTCCACACGCAGAGAGGGAAAGCGGCAGGATCCGACTCATCAGCCCTGTCCGTGGCACCCCAGAGCCCTCCATATCAGGATTTGAGAAGACTCAGTCACGAAGCAAGCATCATGTTAACAAGACCATGGGGCCGGTGGTTGGAGTCTGGGCTCCATCGCTGATACAGCAGGGTTTAGCACTGTCAGGTGAGGCTCCTGAGTACTGTTGGTTTGGTTTCTGAGCACTGTGAGGCATGACTCTTGAGCACTGTTGGGTGTGGCTCCAGAGCACTATCAAGTGTGGCTCCAGAGCACAGGTATGGCTCCAGAGCACTGTCAAGTGTGGCTCCAGAGCACAGGTGTGGCTCCAGAGCACAGGTGTGGCTCCAGAGCACTGTCGGGTATGGCTCCAGAGCATAGGTGTGGCTCCAGAGCACTGTCAAGTGTGGCTCCAGAGCACAGGTATGGCTCCAGAGCACTGTCAGGTGTGGCTCCAGAGCACAGGTGTGGCTCCAGAGCACTGTCAAGTGTGGCTCCAGAGCTCCCTGAGCCCCTCCTGGGACCCACTCTGCTCTCTGGACCTGAGCATGTCCACCGACGCTGATTTGCACAGTTACGGCTGTTGGGCCTTTAGCCTCACGCATCTCCAGGCATATGGCGGACACCACACCCTTGAGACGGCCCTCAAACTGTGTGCACCCCCATTCCACTCAGTCATGCTGGGTGCTTCGCTGTATCCTGCACAGGAGTGACGTCATCCTGTGTCTGTCCCTCTGCCAGGGAAGAGCGTTTAAGGCTAAAGACGTTCCATGACCACATTGCCAGCATAAACATAGGGTCTTCCTCTGTTTCTAGGGCAGTAAAGTGCATGTGGGTTTAACCCAGTTGAATTCCATCTGTCTAAAACTCTTATCGGGGCTAGGGCAATAGCCCAGCAGGTACAGCATTTGCCTTGCATGTGGCCGACCCAGGCTCGATTCCTGGCATCCCATATGGTATCCCAAGCACCATAAGAATAATTCCTGAGTACAGAGCCAGGAGTAAGTCCTGAGAATTGCTGGGTGTGACCTATAAAGCCAAAATCAACAAATAACCCAGTTGATAGTGCCAACAGAGACTTCCAGAGCCTCACAGTGGCGACTGTGGTCTGGGTTGGGGAGCTTAAGCTGGCCTGAGAAGCTGTAAGAAATGCCAGCTGAGGCCCAGTCAGACTTCAGGTGCATACAGAAGGCCCCAATGTGTGAAAAGCCCCTCAGCCACCTGGCATGTGCCCATGGTCTGGGGACAACATCACTCCTAGGTAGTGAAGGGCAAAGGTCAGCAGGAAGGCCTGGCCCAATCTCAGTTTCAGACCCGACAGTGCACCAGCCAGCGTGGGGGGCAGTGTGGCTCCTGTGTCCACTGTGGGCTGGACAATCCTGGGCCCAGACCACCTGTCCTCCCTCTGAGCTCTATTCTCCCAAAAATCTCACAGGGAAATAAAAGCATCCCGGACAACCTTGATTGGAACCATCTGAGAATTGTTTTCCTTAGAACAGTTGGTTCCCAGATTCTCTGCCTCACCCACATACCAGAAGAAATAATTGTCTCATAAATAAAAGCTATTCCCAGTACGGAAGATTGACGGAGAAGTAGAGGATCTTCTGGGCACGTGTGCACAGCAGCCGTGGCCCAGCCAAGTCACCAGACACCTCCGTCAGGACACAAAGCCTGGCCCCACCACTAAAGTTCGCCAGGAGTAAGATGCATATCTACCATCTGCCCCACGCCTCAGTTTCCTCACCTGGAACGAAGGGTCGGAGATGACCTAACATCACTGACTAGGTATTGGGGAGGCGCGAGCATGGGGTCAGCACGGCAAGTGTGTGTGCTGTTGGGCTGGGTCTAAGGCTATGCCTCGGGACAGGGCCACAGACAGGCGCCTGGCCCCAAGCGTCGACATGGGACAGTGTGATTCCTAAGTCACATGACTGAGGGTGTGGGCAGGGCTGGGGTGAGAGTGGAGAGACGACACTTTGCTGCTGCTAGGTGGCTCCTGAAAGTAGGCACTGGGGGTTGGGGCAGGGACATGGACAGATGGGGAGGGATGGGGAGGACGGGGAGGATGGGGAGAATGGGGAGGACGGGGAGGGACAGGGCGGACGGGATCGGACAGGGATGGACAGGGAGGGATGGGGTCAGATGGGGACAGGATGGGAGCAGATGGAAAGGGGCGGAGTCGGACTGGAGGGACAGGGTCAGATGGAGGGACGGGGTCAGAGTTCCCTGGGGAGCAGGAGATGCGAACTGGGACTTTGAGAGGGAACCCGAGCAACAGGCACATCCTGGACTCTATGTGGCCGTGAGCTGAGCTGAGCCCTCACAGCTGGGCCTCGATGGTGAGCCTGGGCACTGCCCCGTGGTCCAGCAGAGCTCTGCTCTGCTGTCGGGCTCCCACAGAGGGCAGTGGCCCCTTGCATTGCCCAAGCTCGTCTGCAGGCAGACTCTGCAAGAAATGATAGTAAATAGGGGCCAGGGTGATAGTACAGCAGGTAGAGCACTTGCCTTGCATGCAGCTGACCTGCGTTCAATCCCCAGCATCCTACATGGTCCCTCAAGCACTGCCAGGAGTGACTCCTGAGTGCTGAGTCAGGAGTAACCCTGAGCACTGCCAAGTGTGGACCAAAGCCCAACCCCCCGCCCAAATAGTTAAAAAAATTAACAAGCAAGGGCCAGAGATGTGGCTCAAGATTGGCATGTGAGAGATCCAGTGTCCAACCCCCAGCCCTGTGAGAACCAAGCACTGATAAGCAAATTTCAGGTGCATCAGCGGTGCAGGGCCGGGAGAGGCTCTGGGCTATGCTGGCTCCTATTTGCGGTGCAGGTTGAGGGGTGCAGAGGGCGGAGACACAGTCTCTGAGAACATGACAGGCCTAGAAGTGCAGTGAGACCACCTAGTGCATCTCAGCCTTGCTCAGGCCTGTCCTGAGGTCAGTGCACCATGGGTGCACCGTGATCCTCCAGCGTGACTGGCAGCGGCATCGACACCCGGCATCGACTAGAGAAGCTCCGGGTCCCCGTGCTCTGTGCGCAGCCTCCGGTTTGTGTGGGCCCGTGATTGACCAGACAAGCGCACACACACCAAAGCACAGCTCCAATTCATGCTACGAGATTGGGTAGAGGGGCCCGTGACATGGTTGGGGGTGGGGGCTGGGGAGCAGCAGAGCTTCACTTCGCCAGGGGTGAAGAGAGGGTACCGAGGGCGGAGGGTTCTCCGAAGAGGAGATGCTTGAGTCAGCAGACAAGCAGCACAAGCGGAAGAGCCTGGAGAACGTTCCAGGCGGCAGAAACAGTGGGGCAGAGGGCCCGTGGTCAGAGCGAATGTGGCATGTGCAGGGCCCAGGCAGGTGGCGTGGCGGCCTCAAGAGGGCCACACGTGGCAGCCACACAGGGGCAAGATGGGGAGATGATTTGGGGAAAGTCGAAGGCTGGCACACAGGACCTCGTGGGCTCCAGAAGTTTGTTCTTTAGCCAAAGGACACAAACAACAAATGTGGGTTATGGGAAGACCATGATGCCTTGGTGCTGAGCACAGGCTGAGACAGAGCCCGTGTAGCGGAGAGTGGTGGACAGACTGGACATCAGAAACAACGAGGGGAGCTGGGTTTCAAAGACCTCAGCCTACTCGCTGTACAGCGGGCTCAGCCAGGTGAGAATAGAACAATGTTCCTCCTGAAAGGGCCGCAGGGGCCTCGGAGTCTGGACATGCTCAGAGATTTCCCCACACAGGCCACAGCAAGGCAGGAACGTGGCTTGGCTGGCAGGGAGGCGGGGATGCCTAAACTTAAGCCATCCTGGTGTGCGGGGCGGCCACAGCAGTGTGAGGCGGAAACAGCCCAACTGTCTGTCCACTGGAGAACGAACATGCAGAACGGGGCATGTCAGCAACAGAACAGCCGTGGGCATGGAAAGGACAACGTGCCGGAAAAGTCACTAAAAAAGGCCGCTGACCACATGATTCCCTACCCAGAAAGCATAGGAGAGGCAAATTCATGGAGATGGAAAGCAAACTGGGGCGCCGGGTGCAGGCGGGAAAGGGCCAGTCCTTCCTTTTTGGATAAGGGAGATTTGGGGGACCAGGAGTTGATGGTTGCTCCATCAACTTAGGACTGAGAATGTCCTAAATGCCATGATGGTTCACTTTAGCATGGACCCTACAAATTCTCCATGAATGTTCATTCTATATTGATTTTCACATGTCTAGATTTTAGTAATGAAATATATATAATATTAATATATAATATATATTAATATATGATATATTATATACTATATATTAATATATATTATATATTAATATATCAATATAAGGAAATGTGGGTTCCAGGTTCATGACTGATGGTCCTAAACAATAATTCGGTAGTATGTGCATTTTATGCAAATAGTTTAGTGGATTTGAAGCTTCACGAAGAGCAAAGGGACCCTTCTTGCCACTCAACAAACAGGTGCTATTCCAGGCAACAGCTGTTCCGAGCTCCTGCGTGGGTGGATGCAGGAAGCAACATTCCTGAGCACCCTGGAGACAGAAGATGAGAGCTGAGCCAGAAATTCTCGGAATACAGACTCTGATGCTCAACAAAGCCGGTTTCAGGGCACACAAACACTCCTTCCCCAATCAGGCATTAAGCTTGTGAGCAGTGGTTGACACAATCGCTTGGAATGGAAGCATGTCTGAAAGCAGCCACTGACGGGGGGTGGGTTCTATGGCTATTGTAGGAGAGGGTGGGAAGCCGTTGGGGACTCCAGAAGCCCGCGTCAGAGCAGGGGCATGGGTGGCCACACCGCGCTCCTCCCAACAGCACCATCCCACAGAGGTGGAGGGCTTGACGTCTTCAAGACAGGAACAAACAGGGAGCTGAGGGCATGATTTCATTTGCAGCCTCCTGCTGACGGGCTCCACAGACCACTCAGTAGGAACCAGCCACCATGAATGTCCCCATGTCTTTGTACGGGCACAGGGATGGACACCTGCTGCCCAGGGCTTGACCGCTGACGGCAACCAACGGTTTCTGGACACGCCATCCTGAGTTAGCCACACACGATTCTTTCTCTCCTAGTCTCCTTCCCTCACTGGTATCTTCAAGTAAACAGACTACAAAATGGGTAGGATGAAATAGATGGGGGTTGGGGGTTGGGACACACAGCTAAATCCCAACCAGCTATCCTGATCAGTACAATATATTAGCCAGAGCATTCTGTTTTGTTTTGTTTGGGGTCACACCCAGCAATGCTCAGCTGGCTCTGCACTCAGGAATTACTCCTGGTGGTGCTTAAGGGACCATGGGGATGAACCCGGGCTTGCCACATGCAAAGCAAAGGTCCTACCCACTGTACTCTCACTTTGGCCCCAGTAAGAACATTTTTCCACCCCTGAGGTTTCAGATTCTGCCACAGGTAAGGTGTTGCAGGTGTGGCTGCAGTGTCTGGCTGCATCAGCAGGTGACACACAGGAGACAGGCTTGTCTATACCTAGGGTTCTAACCTGTGGGCCCTGGATGGTGGATGGTTGATGGTCTGACATAGAAAAAGACTGGCCCCCTGGGATGAACCCAGAGCCATGGAAGAGCCTGGCAAGCTACCCGTGGTGTATTCGATATGCCAAAACAGTACAATAATGGACCTCATTCCCAATAAATGGAGACGTTACTGGTGCCCACTCAAGCAAACTGATGAATAATGGAAAGACAAGTGACAAGTGACAAGAGGTTTCAGATGTGGTAGCAGAAAGGGACAGGAAGACGGAGAAGAGAAAATAAAAGCACAAATGTGGCTGAGCAATAGTAGGGGGGCTCGCTTGCAGGCGCTAACCAGAGTTCCATCCCCAGTACCGCATTTGGTTACCTGAGCCCTGCCAAGAGTGAAGCCTGAGAGTCACATGGTATGTCCCATAAACAAAAAACAAGAAAGAAAGAAAAGGGAAAACATAGGCCTGAGTAGGACACGATATTAGCTACTTAAATTCAAGAGAACTCAGGAGCTGATCAGAGGCAGCAGTTCTAGTCTGGATACACACACACACACACACACACACACACACACACACACACACACACACACACACCAGTCTGAAGCCCTTGGGATCTGCTTCTCAGCTAGTACCACCCCAGTACTGTCTTTTTAGACCATGCGGGCTCAGAATTCCCCATGCATAACTGAGTCCTAAAGTGAAGGGCTGAGTTATTCAGGAACCATCACCTGATCCAGAATTAGTGGGCCCTCAGAGAAATGCCGTGGCTGACCCTTTTCCTTAGAAAGTGCTGGTCCCTGGCTATTCTTAGGGGTGTGGATGCAGCCAGCTCTCCTCAGCAGCCATCATCACGAAAAGAAGCCCTGCAAACTTGCGGGAAAGCGTGGCCGATTCTCGGCTTACTTTGATTTGCATGAGGTTGAGTCTCTGGTCTTTGAAGCCTGTTAAGTCACAGGGTAAACCACAGAGGAGTGACTGTTCTTTTCCATGTGGGCAGCAAGGACAGGAGGGAGAGACCCCCTGACAGTCACCCCGGCACTTGCAGCAGTAGGCAGGACAGTGTGGTGGCGGTAGACAGACCAGTATAGCCCAGGGCAGTGTCCTGACCCGTGTCCGTTGCTCAGAGAAATAGAGCACCAAGTCCCTCAGCCACCTTCTGCTCCCCATGACTCTGGCCACATTGCCCAATACTTGTCTCACACACTTTCCAGCTGTTTGCAACCTTCAGGGAACCAGGCGAGTGGAAGCCGAGCGGACGGAGGGGACTTGTGAAAGCTGTGATGTCAAGGCCACAAGAGCTCTGCCCTGTGTGATGGAGGAGGCACTGACACCTCCGTCTGTCTGCACAGCAGCCCTTTATTCCAGGACACTCACATGTGGACAGCATGGCCTCTGACTGACACCACCTCCAGCTCGTCACATGCTCCACGGGGCCCCCTGCCCCACCACAGCTCCTGGCTGTTTTTCAAAAACACGGTACGCTGGGATTACAGGGTGCAGAGCGCTCAAAGGCAAGCCAGACTTACCAAATCCACATCTATCACTGTTCCACAATACCCCAGGGCTCCCCACCTCCCCTGCTGTCAATAAAGCATCTGCAAAACTGGATCCAAGCTGTTTTGGAAAGTTTCCTCTGATTATACCCTACACCAGGACCGACAGAAACAGAATTTGGAATACACAGAACAGTTTCACTCCACGCGTTCTCTCTGCTCTCTCTCAAGAATATCCTGTATATTCGTTTTCCCCTCTATATTCATTTTTCAAAAAAGCCTACGGCATGGTTCTAAGCTCTAAAAACAAAGTAAGAAAATGTTCCTGCCACATCCTGAAAGACACCTAAAAATACTTGTTATGCCACCGCCAGCTCGGCGCAGAGCTCTGCCGTCTGTGTGTTAGCAAACAGAAGGGAGGATCCACGCAGCAGCAGTTTGTTTTCCAGCCGAGGGGTGCGCCCAGGTGGAGGGAAGGCGGGGAGGCACGGCTAGGCTGGGGGAGGGCAGTCCGGAATCAGGGCCTGCAGGGTCTTCACCAAGGAGGGGACGCATTACTGCTCCTTCAGGAGCTGTGCAAATGTGGAGGCTCGGGCAAACTCCCTCACTTATCCCCTGCTCCTCTGGGTTCTGTCCCTTCAGCTTGGAAATGCAGAGGATCTAGCTTTGGTTTAGGTACACTTCAGCTGTGACTCAGCTGAGCTTCTGAGGCACTAAGTAAATCTCAGGCTGTCTGCTTACACAGCTAAGGCACTGGCAGGAAAGCAAGAGAGCAGGTCATTTAATGACTTCATTATTTTATTTTTTTAATTAAAAAAATTTAGGGGGTGGTTTTTGGACCACACCTGGCAGTGCTTAGGGATTACTCCAGGTTCTGCATTCAAGAATCACTCCTGCTGGGGCATGGGGGACCAGATGGGATGCCGGGGATTGAACCTGGGTTAGCGCATGAAAGACAAGCAACCTACCCACTGTAATATCTCTCCAGCCCCTTTTGTACTCATTATTTTGAAAAAATTATTATAATTTATAACATGGCTAAAGCAGTGTTGACTTTCAGGTTTTATGTATGGTTCCTGCTCCTTTACCATCACCAAGACCCTCCTTCGCTACCCCTACGTCACTTCTAATCCCCCTTCCTGCCCCGACACACACACACCAACTGGTAGCCTCAGTTGTAATCCAAGGCCAAAAGGTTTACCATCATCGGATACCTTTTTCTCTCTATGGTGTGAAGCGCAAACTTTAGTTTGCAGTTTTGCTCTCCAAGTACTTTTGGATTTGCTGTGAACACTCTGTGGATTTCCCTGCAACAGCAAAATTCTCTTGACTTGAGAAATATTTTATCTTGATGTACTGTTGTTCTAAAACCAACCCCTGGGAGTGTAGTAGGTTAGGTAGGAGCATCGGCAGGTCAATAAGCAGCTAACTTGAGGCAGGACCTCTGGGTGATCCATTCTAGCTGGGCAGAATGAAAAGATCACAAAACATAAAGTCATGACTAGGACAGAGCAGAAGAGCCAGACAGACCTGGTTGCCTGGTCAGGAATGGGATGAGGCCAAAGAACCAATCAGTAAATGTCTATATGGAACGTGGAGCGCACCAACCACATTCCTGGCAATGAGCACTCACTGCAGATCCCAGGACGTGCCTCCGCTTGATGAACTGTGCAACCCATTGCTCAGCTTCCTTCTTTTGTCCTTCTCTCTGCTCTACAGTTGTGCTGGGCTGCCAGGAATCTTCCCTAGACAAGTGCTCCTGTGCTACTGCTCCCTGCTGCAGCTTCAGCAGGTTGCTCAGCTACAATTTCATCCACGCTAATAAATCTTGCTGCTTTGACCAACAGTTGGTCTGTTGTCTGTGAAACACTTGTTGTACATCAAGGCAACTTGGTGTACTTGATTAAAGCTAACTCCACGTACCACAGATGAGTGAGATCATTCAGTATTTGCTCTTCTCTCTCTGGCTTATTTCCCTTAATACGATGCCTTCCACTTTCATCCAAACAGAAAACTGCAAACTTTCATTTTTGGTCCATCTGTTATTGAACATTTGGGTTCACTGTCCTCCACCCACATGTCGTGGGTATTCTATTAAGTGGTGCAATGAACACACTTAATTTTTTTTTGTGTGTGTGCATATATCTTTTTGAATGAATATTTTTGTGTTCTTGGGATAGATGCCAAGAAGTAGAATGGCTGGGTCATATAGAATTTATGTTCTTGCTTTGTTGAGAAATCTCCATACTATTTTCATAGAGACCAGGCCAGACGACATTCCAGCAGGGATGGAGAAGTCCTTCTCTACATCTGCACCAATGGCCTCTTTGATGCATGCTATTCTCATTGGTGCAAGATGGTATGCCAGGTGCTGGAGCTATAGTACAGTAGGTAGGGTGTTTGCCTTGCACACGGCCAACCTGGGTTTGATACCGGCATCCTATATTATACCGCCAGGAGTAATTCCTGAGTGCAGAGCCAGGAGTAACCCATGAGCATCACCAGTGTGACCCAAAAAGCAAAACAAACAAACAAACAAAAAAAAACAGGGGCCGGAGCGATAGCACAGAAGGTAGGGTGTTTGCCTTGCACGTGGCTGACCCAGGTTTGATCCCCAGAATTCCATATTCTGGAATTCTGAGCACCACCAGGAGTAATTCCTGAGTGCAGAGCCAGGAGTAACTCCTGAGCATCGCCGGGTGTGACCCAAAAAAGAAAAGAAAAAACCAAGATGGTATTTGAATGTTCGCAGATTTGCATTTCTCTGATAAGTGAATAAATGAGGATGGACATTTGTTCACATCCCTACTGGCTGCGCAAATATATGTCTCCTTCAGAAAAGTGCCTATTCATCTCCTCCCCCATTTCCAGATGGGGTGATTGTTTATTTTGTTGTTCTTGTGCTTGGTGAGCACTTTATATATTTTGGATTTAGCACTTTATCAGACATACAGCATTCAAATATGTTCTTCCACTCAATAGGTGTATTTTTATTTTAGCTTGCCATACAAAACCCTTTTCAGCTTGATGCAGTTCTATATGTTTATTTTCGTTTTATTTTCTTTGCCAATGGAGTCAAATCACTGGCAGTATATCTGAGTCTATACCCTAGAACATTCTGCCTATGTTTTCCTGGATGTATTTTATGAATTCTGGACTAATCTCAAGGCCTTCAATCTATTCTGCATAAACTTTTGTGTATGATGTGGGAAATGGATCCAGTTTCCTTTTTCTGCATGTGGCTATCAAATGTTTCCAACACCACCTGTCACAGAGGCTTTCTTTGCTCCATCCACTTCGTGTGCCTACGTCCTCTATCATGGAATAACTGTCATTTAAGGGTTTATCTCTGGGAGAGCAGATACTTTGCCTCCATGAAATCAGTCTATTCTCATCAACCACATACTTCCTATCCTTCATGTCACCCCAGACAGGGAGGGAGGGAGGGAGAGAAGGGAGGGAGGAAGGAAGGAAGAGAGGGAGGGAGGGAGGGAGGGAGGGAAGGAAGGGAGGGAGGGAGGGAGGGAGAGAGAGGAAGGAAGGGAGAGAGGGCAGGAGGGAGGGAAGGAGGGAAGGAAGGAGGAAAGGAGGGAGGGAGGGTGGAAGGAGGGAGGAAGGGAAGGAGGGAGGGAGAGAAGGAAGGAAGAGGTTTTATTAGGGAAGAGTGTTTATTAGGAAGAGAGGGCCATAGCTGGCAGTGCTCAAGGCTTATTCCTGGCTCTGTATACAGGAGTGACCCCTATAAGAGTCAGAGGACCATATGTTATATTAAAGACTGAACACGGCAACACCTCAACACCTATACTACCTCTCCAGCCCAAGAGCATGGGATTTTATTTATTTGAATTGAGACACCATAGTTTACAAAGATGTTCATAATAGGGTTATTTTAGGCATACGATGTTCCAAGAGCGATATCACCACCAGTGTGACCTTCCCTAAACCAGTGTCCCCAGGTTTCCTCCCAACCCCTAGCCTGCCTCCTTGACAGGCATATGACAAATTTATTTCATATTGCCTAAGAGCAGGTAATTTTAAAGTAACTCATACAGGGCACTGCTTTGTTTTCTCTGGCAACCTCGTTCCAGTCCCACTTATGTTCTGCTGGTTGAAATGAGTCTATTTCACAGACAATAGTGAAGCGGGGTGGCTTAGGGTAGAGGAATAAGGGACGGCAGCCCCAGGTGCAGCAGAGAAGGCACGTCGACAGACTAGGAGTTCATACAGGATGTCAGGTTTGATTTCTACAAGGACAGAGAAAAGTCTCAGAAATGTTTTCCCAGAAGATAGAGTTCAAACTCATCATGAACAGTGATTCTCCAGGGCACTGCCCAGTCTGAGCAGCACAATGCTGGGCACTGTCCATCAGGGCCAGTGTGTTGGGCAAAGTACCAGCAGGAGGCAGCTAAGGGGAGGTGCCCCCCCCATACATGCAATTTTATGCTCTCAAAATACATGAGTAATAATGCTAGTTTATTTTGTTTTTTATTAGTACCAGGAATAGAACCCAGGATCTCACAGAGGCAAGGCGTGTTCTCTAACACAGAGTCACATCCCAAGCCCAGAGCCTCAAAATACATGAGGGAATTGATAGTTTTATCAGCAAATCTGACAGAACTGAACTGAGAAACAGGCAATTCACCAGTACTTGAGGATTTCAAAACTCCTCTTTCAATAAGAGACAGAAAAACAATACAGATGATTGGCAAGAAGTAAGGCTCAATATCATTTTATGTATGAACCTAACAGAACTATGGATACTTACAGAGCACACCACCCAGCCATGGCAAACATACTTATATGTTTATTTATTTGGGGCTACACTTGGTGGTGCATGGGGTACCATATGGGAGGCTAGGGACTGAATGTAGGTCAGCCATGTGCAAAGAAAGTACCCTACCCACTGCACTAGCTCTCCAGCTCTAGGAAACATACTTTTTGAATGCACATGGAACATGTTTTAGAAGGGCCCATATGGTGGGCCATAAAATGAGCCTCAAAGTACTCTAACTGAACTCAAGCAAAGAGTATTCTTTGAGCTCAGTGAAAAGGAATAAAGTTAGAACTCAGCAGCAGGAAGATTTTGGGGAAATCATATTTGGGAGGAGATGAAACCACGTATTGCTCAATAACCCACTGGTCAAAGAGGAAGTCTACAAACACGTTGAGAGAAGCAGAGAGATTCAACACGCAAAGACTTATGGGATTCAGTGAGGTGGTATTTACTGATAGAAATGTGTTTATTAGAAAAGAATAAATAATTCACAGCAATAATCTGCACTTTCTCCACCTCCACAAGATAGTAGAAAAGAAAAGCAAACAAGATTCAAATGAAAAGGAGCAACTGAGTGAAATAAGCGAAATAAAGGATTAAAAACACAATACAGAAAATCAGTGAGACCAAAGCACTTTTACTATCTCAACAAGTGATCAACCTTTATTCTGACCAGTAGAAAAAAAGAAAAACCTTGTGACATGGCAGAGTCAGTGTGCGAGTCAGTGAGCCTGCTCAGACTCGTGGGTGGGGGCACAGTTTCTTCACCCAGCTGTTCCCTTCAGAAGACAGCTGCCTCCCATGTCACCTGAGCATTGAGGCTCTCTCACGTCTTTAAACAGCTGTTTGCAACCTCGTGCTTACTAAGTTAGTCTTGTGAAAGTGATTCTGATGGAACCAAAGCTAGAACCTTGGGGAGCCTCTCGATGGGGTTGCGAGGGGGCACGAGCACAGGGAAAGAAGGAACATGGGCACCCAAGGCTTCAGCTGTGAGCTGACCAGTCCCCGAAACCGGCCCATCCTTTGGGAGCCGACAGAGTGGCTCACAGCTCTGCAGTTCCTGGAACTTGAACTCCCAGTCACTGGACATCTCTCTGGTCTGCTAGAGTCTTTTGACCATAAAGTCTGAAGGATGATCCCCAACCCTAAGTTCAGTCAAACAAATTTTAAGATTTTCTCCCCTTTTTCCTCTATACATCTACAATCAATTGAAGTAAGAGGAAGTGAAAGGTGTAGAGCACGAAGATGAGGTAATGGACCTAAGGAGGAGAGTGCGAGCTGGGTCTGAGCCCTAGCAGCAAACCGAGCACCCACGAGGCCAGCTCTGACCACACTCCTCACTGTGCATCCCTGTCTCTCAATAATGCCACTAGTTTCTGGCATCACCAAAGCTTTTTTGGGCCACACCTGGTTCTGTGCTCAGGGGTCACTCCTGGCAGGGCTCAGGGACCAAACAAGGTGTTGGGGATCAAACCTGGTTTGGGTGCATAGAAGTCAAGCCCCCCTATTTCTATACTATCACTCCAACCCCTAAATTACTTCACAATGAAAAAAAACATTTAAAAATCATAAATGCACTATAAAATCATACTGCATTTATAACAAAGACAGCAATAGCATACTGTGTTTTAAGATATTGGGCTGGAGCAACAGTAGAGTGGGTAAGGCATTCGCCTTGTACGCATCTGATCTGGATTCAATCCCTGATGCCACATATGGTCCCTGAGCCTACCAAGAGTGTTCCCTGAGCTCAGAGCCAGGAGTAATGCCTGAGCACTGTCGGTGTAGCCCCCAAACCAAAACCAAGCAAACAAAAACCCCAAAACAAAAATGTATAAAAATGTACAGAATAGAATCTGATAATACAGAACAAGTATTTAAACAAATTTTTAAATTAATTTTAAAGTTGATACAATTCTAGAGTTGAACTGATTAGATAATGAAGCTCCAAAAGTTTTTTTTTCTTAAACAGAAACATTTTGGGTGAAACTGGAAGTTGGAGAAGGGAAATTATGATTTATCAGACTAACTGGGCCAGGGCCCAGCTCCTCGGGTCCAGGAGAGCTGAGGAGGGAAGGATGCTGCCTGCAGGGTGAGGACTTACTTGCAAGAAAACAATCAGTCCAAGAAAAAAAGAAAAATAGGACAGCAGCAAGAGCAAAGTGGGACATTTCTGAGAGTGTCAACCCCTTTCAGGTTCAGGGTGGGCTGACTATGTCTAAAGTCACAGAAGCTCTGCTGGGTATGACCTAAAAACCAAAAAAAGAAAAATAAAGGGGGAAAAATACAAAGTATGGTCAGACATGCTTATTATTCTCCCTCTTTACTGGACTGCTTCCTTATGTAAACATTCTCAGGAATGGATCAATGGGAGGGAACATCCCAGCCCAATGAATTATGCTGCCCAAGCCACAGGAAACTGTGCCTGGCCTTCACCCTTCCAGTCAGGAGTGGGGGCTTAGATGGCTTTGCAACATCAGCATTACAAGCAGCGTTTCTAAACCGCCGCTAATACCACCAATCCAAAATGACCCCACATGAATCTGTTTCTTTTTGACAGTTGGCAAAGCTAAGGGGAATCTGAAAGTCCTGTTTTGGGACTGACTTTGTGCTCACTTCAAATCAAAGCTTTTCATAAACAGACTGGTGAAGGGAGCCCCTAAGTATATGTGATATCTCAGGGCAATATGCAAGGAATAAGAAGAAAATCCGTCATCTTTGAGAAGACCCTGGGAGAGCCAGCCTACAAGTCGTCTCAAGATGCTGCACTTTCTGGCTGCTGCAGCTCTGGGGGTGGGGAGGCCAGCTCCAAAGGGGCCCCTCCTCTGCTCACTGGCCCTTCAAAGGAAGGCAGAAGCTTCCCCTGACAATGGTAGGGCAGAAAAAGAGTTACGATGCGCTTCACCACAAGTGCACAGGGATCTGGGTCAGGCTGCTAGAAAAAAATCCAGCAGACACATGACTGGCTCAGCTACACGAAGGCAGGGGGTAAGTAATCAATGGGGGTGGCCGCAGTTTCATCTTGACCACAAGACTGGATGCAAACAGAACTGAATACAAAGGACCATTTTTATGCTGAAAAGGTTGTGTGCATATGTGTACGTGTGTATGTATATGTAAACATGTGTGTATATATGCGTGCAGGTGGGTATATGTGTGCCCGTATGACTGTACATGCATGTACATGTGTACACATGTGTACGTGTACATGTGCATTATGTATGTGTGTGCATGTTTGTGTGTGCACATTATGTGTATATTTGTATGTGTGCACGTGTGTATATGTGTGCACCCCACCCTGGCGCTCTCTTCTAGCTCCTGGTCCCCACTTCTCCTGGGTGAGTCTATCGGCCACCACACGCCTGTGTCTGTCTTGCTACCAGTCTTGCTGTTTGACAACTTGTCACCTCTTCTCCAGTACATGAGCCATGGACTGAGCCCATGGATCTGCTCCCCCACCCCAGGACACGGGGATTACAGGAGGGACTCCCTGCATGGGGCCCACTCCCACCTTCCTGCTCTGGGACCTGCACCCTGGCTGTGAAACGACAGGGTTGCAGGAGAGAATGGTTCAGAAAGTTTCCCTCATCTCCGACATGCTGGGACTGTACATTTGCCATTCACAAGCATGGTTCCCCAAGCATCATTCAGAGAGCCCCGAGCACAGAGTCAGGAGTAGCCTCCAAATACTCTTTGATGTGGCTTCCAAGAAAACAATAAACAAACCAATAAAAAGTCCAGTGCAGGTTCAGCCCTGTCACATAAACAAATGAACCAGGACAGATCATAGTGAAGAACACGCCACACGCCAACACCAATAAGAACAAAGTCAGAGGTTATGAGTGTGCAGCGAGTGTGCATGTGTGTGATCAGAGAATACCATCACCAGTTAGAGATGAGCACTAGCAACCTTCAGTCACTCATCTGTTCCTATGATCTGTGTGACAACTGTCCATCTTCTGCTGCCTTCTGGTAAATCCCAGGAAACTATTAACTCCCAATTCCAATGTGAGCCCCTGCCACGTCTTGGTGGCTGAGAAGTCCACTCACTGCACTTCCAAGCTTGCTGGTGAAGTGTGTGTGTGTGTGTGTGTGTGTGTGTGTGTGTGATTGCGTGTGCTTTCCTTTCATGGCAATAGAATGATCTCACATTGGACTTCTCAAGGAGGAGGAGAATGGCGAAGATGAAGAAGATGATGAGGGTGAAGATGTGCTGACCATGAGTGCAGAGGTGGCACGGGATCAGCTACCATCATCCTTTGCTTACTAGTCCCATACTATTTTCTTTTTGGCTTTTTTGTGTTACATGGAGATGCTCAAGGGTTACTCCTGGCTCAGAAATTACCCAGGAATTTCTCCTGGAGTTGCTCAGGGATCATACGGGATGCCAGGGATCGAACTTGGGTCAGCCATGTGCAAAGCAAATGCCTAACCCGCTATACTGTCTCTCGAGGCCCCCATCACATACTCTTTTACCTCATCTCATTATCATTAAAAATCCCAGGGAGGGAGGCAATAGTGTGATTCCTCCAGCCATGTTAGAAAGAAATAAGGTACTGGAGAGAGGGCTGAGTAAGCTGAGTGCAGGCTTCACATGTGGGAGGCCTGGGTTCAGCACCTCATGGTCCCCCGAGCATCACTTAGAGCTAGCCCTGAGCACAGAGTCAGGAGTAGCCTCCAAGTACTGTTTGATGTGG
Source organism: Cryptotis parvus (assembly GCA_021461705.1). Taxonomy (NCBI): domain Eukaryota; kingdom Metazoa; phylum Chordata; class Mammalia; order Eulipotyphla; family Soricidae; genus Cryptotis; species Cryptotis parvus. The sequence continues at coordinate 59,922 of JAJIBD010005515.1, read as the reverse complement.
CTCCCAGAGAAACAATAAACAAACCAGTAAAAGGAAAGTAAGGTGGTGAGTGATTTGCCCAAAGGTCTCTCCGCTGCCACGGGGCATAGTAGACTTGACAGGTCAGGTATCTCCGCACTGAGGTTCGGAGTTGGGAGCTGGGCCTAGGGAGCTGTGGGAGACCCGAGTCATGATGGGGGCCCTGGGCCAGGCAGATGACCGCCTAAGCTCTGCCCATACAGACAGTTTTGGGGTAAGCTTGAGACTCAGGTGGGTGAGTTGGGGTTCGACAGATGCCTCCAGGAAGGGACAGCCAAGTGATTGTTTGCAGCTTTGCAGGAAGCCATTTGAAAGGGTCACTGAAAAACAATCTTTTAAATCAAGCTGCACCAACATGTTCATTTCCTTCCTTGAATGCCACATCTGATGGCGTTTTACAGGCCTGCTTTTTAAGCCAGGGAAACAAGTTGTGTGACTTAGGTGTCGATAAATGAAAGCGTCCCGGCCTTGCTGTGGACGGAGCACCCCCAAGCCTGAGGCAGGAAAGCATCCAAGACCTGCCCCTTCCTCTTGGCCCTGAGAGGTTGAAGCCAAAAAGCACAACAAGCCCAGAACGTTCTCGTGAGCTGCATGCTATGTCCTGAAGCAGACACCAATCACACCCTCTTTGCACAAATCTAGCCATGGCTTCACACAAGAGAGTTGTAGCGGAAGAAGTTAGATGATCAATCCCACGCTTCAGGGCTGACTTTTGAAGCCACAAGCCAGCCACGTGCCTAGCGTTACTGGAGAAGAGAAGCTCAGAGAACTGGCCACGGGGGGCATCACCCCGCCCTATGTGTTGCATGGAATCAAACCTGGGGCACCCTGTTGGCTAAAGGGGGCCCTCGCCTGTGCTCACCTTCTCATCTTTCTGGTCACTTGCTGTCCTAGAGATCCCTTGCCTGAGGAGCCAGGACAGGGAGAGAAGTCAGAGATCAGAGCATAGGGACAACACTCGCCACAAGGGCAAGCCAGGCGGAGATTGGGTCCGAGCCTCTGGCTGGAGGAATCACGAGAATGGAGCAGGGCAAAAGAAGGGGTCCAGGGAGCAGGAGTTCAGTGGGTGGGTTGCTTGCCTTGCAGGGGGCCGACTAGAGTTGGATCCCGAGGATCCCATATTGTCCCCCTGAGCACAGACAGGAGTGACCCCATCCCTGAATGCAGAGCCAGAAGCAAGCCCTGAGGCACAGTTGAGTGAAGCCCCCAATAAACAAGAAAAGAAAACAACAAGGGGGCCAGAGTGATAGTCCAGCGGGTAGGGAGTTTGACTTGCATGCGGCCGACCCAGGTTCAATCCCGGCATCCCATATGGTCCCCTGAGCATCGCTGGGAGTAATTCCTGAGCAAAGAGCCAGGACTAACCCCTTGAGCATTGTCGAGTATGACCCAAAAAAAAAAAAAAAAAAAAAAAAAAAAAGAAGAAGTAAAAATAAAACAACAAGAAGGGGCCCGAACACTGAGATGGATCGGGCTGCCAGTGAAAGGGGTGCGACCAGGCAGGGAGTCCCCACAGCTGGCCCACGGGCAGGAGAGCCACCAGGCACACACAGGCGCCTCAGCCTCGGATGTGCCATGCAGGATGCGGTTGCTACTGTACTTTGAGATCAAGACCATAAGGCTGCCTGTTGTTTGCGGGTGAGGAAGCCAAGCATATGGGCTTATTCTCGAAGCTTCGACTGTGCGGATGACCCCAGAAGGGAATGAAAAAACCCGGCCACAGCGAAAGGCTTCTGAACTCACAGAAGCCCCGAATTCACTCCAAATCAAACAAATGAATTAGGCTCGTTCAACCGTGGTGGGGCGCGGCGCCTGTGCAGTATTTCTTCAGAGGAGAGTTTGGGAAGCCCGGCCCCTACAGACCCCCAAATATGGTGGCTCCTTTTATAGACTTCTATGCTACTAAGTTTGATTTAAAAAAAAATCATAACCAAGGAATCGAATTGGCCACAAAAGCAACAAACCAACACCAGACCTCACCGCCAAGGTTTGCTCGCAGCCATGGCCGTGAGAGGGCCAGTGATCAGCATGGAGCTTTTCCTTTAGTGGGGATGGGAACCCCAGGAGGTGCTCCAGGAAATAGCGGGTTTCCAGCACTCTGGAAGACTTGGCTGAATTGTCAGACATGAGGTCCCCTGACTGTACTGCCACATGACGCCAGTGGGGCCTGGGATCACCCCAGCAATGCTCAGGGAGCCATGAGGTATCAGGCACAGAAATGGGGACTTAGCCTTGGCACAATTCATCTCTGGGTTCCTTACATGATGTGCTCCATCAATGGGGCCTGTAAGAACAAGATTGAGTCAGTGGGTGTGTGTATGGGTGGGGTGGGGGGTGGGGGGCTGAGATCCCATGGCCCAACAAAGCTGTGAGGCCACCGAGGAAAGAAGTTCTAGTTTCCCAAATCTGGTTCACTGATTATCTGTTCCATGAGGATAGAAATCAGGGAGAATAGGGTCTGGTAGAAACGGATCAGACTCTGCCATGTGAACCGGTGAGACTCATTGCGGAAAAACAGTACCTCAAGGCATGTGGCAGGAAGTCCCTGGGGGAGACTCAAAATGTCATTGGCCACCAAGTTCAGGACAACTGAGAGCCTCGAGACTATCCCAGATGGGCCTGTTATTTTCCTGGCACACAGATATTTCACTGAGGTCACACAAGAGTAATGAAAGAATGAGCACAAGAAACAACATAGGAACATGGCTCCCGCCTGGTTTCCCAGAGAGTCTGAACTAGGAAAGCTGCTGCAGGTTTTGAGGGGAGAGAGGGGAACAGAACGAAACCATCCTGACTCAGGGAGGAAGGAGTGGGAAAGGGAAGGAGAAGCAATAGGAGCAGCAGCTGACACTGGGGAAGACTGAGCTCCAAGAACTCCACTTAGTCCTTTACAATGACTCCACTTAGCGTTTCTCAGCTTTCTCCTGGGCGTGGTCCCTTCCGACTTTGCTTCTTTCCTGTGCCCCCTCATGTCATGCCTTGACCACTGACCCCCCATTTATGTGATTTTCAACCATGGCCCCTTGGAATATCCCAGTGGCCCAAGTGGAGGGAAGCATACACCTCCTGGTTGGGAAACAGTGCTGACTTCCTCTCCAAATCCCCGTGAGTCGGGTTTCTAAAGATTTGCTTTTACTGAGACACTGAAGCACAGGGAGAGCGAGTAATCCAAGACAATCTTAGGAAGGACAAGGCTCTCTGAGCCTCAACTGTATGCCCCATCCAACAGCAGCCTTAACATGCACCCCAGAGCTGGCACCACCCACATCCTTCTTTGCTAGGTTCCATACGCTCAGATCCCCCAAATCGGCTTGACTGTGTGCCCCCTGCATGTCAGATATTACCATGTCCCGCAAAACCGTATCGATCTTTCTGGTGCCTGTGTTTCCATTTTACGGATGCACTTGAGCACGTGTGCCCCAACTGACTGCTCATTGGCTTCACGGCATGGCTTCACCCCGGAGAAACACAACATATTGAACTGTGGGGGTACCAGGAAGAGAACAGCTTTGGGAGGGGCGCTTTGAGTAAGGTTCAAGAGCAGCTGGAAATCTGCATCTGCTCCTTTCCCGACTGTCACTGCCTGCTCTTTGCTCCCTCCTCACAAGCAGAGTCGCGGAGCTCCCGGGGCACCCCAATGCATCCCTGCCTAGAAAGTGAGATGACAGGGCCTTGTTTGAGGGTCTGCATGGTTTACAGAAGGTGCAGTTTCTAAGAACCCATGACCTCCCGCTAGGACTTATTGTACCTGTGCATGTGTTCCTCACAACAAGCCAGACGACCCCTCCCCACTCCATGAGGGCCACCATCTTCCACATCGGATTTTCCTCTCGTCAGAACTCCACCCGGCAGCAGCGATCCTATCACAGCCTTGATCATCCACACCACACCCTGCAGCAGTTTTTTTTTTTCAATCCGGCCCAGGTATGCTGATCCAGAGACTTACAGACATGGGGCAGAGCTGCTACTTGCTCTCCCTGTGCCCAGCCGCTCACGAGATGATGAACGGGAAGATAGTGATAGTGACAGTGATGTGTTCCTGAATCCCTTGTGAATAACCCATCAACACCACACCTGGGCGTGCCTGATGACAGCAATGCAGAATTCCTAAGGACAAGGCTATTTTCTTGCATGCTCACAAGCCACTTAACAATTTCAGGCAAAGTAAATAGTGATACACTGTCTCTACAATCCATACTCAGGGCCAGCCTTTGGAGCCAGACCCAGTGGGTCTGAGTAGCTGGATGTGGATTAAGAATTAATAAAAGCAATTAAGAATTCATAGGAGCTGAAGGCTTTGGCATTTAGAAAGCCCTTCCGCAACCCTGACTGAATTGGTTCTCAAGTTGTCCCTCTGAGGTCAGGCGGTCAGCATCATCCTGAGTTGGACACAGGGCAGAATGGTGTTAAATTCAGAGGCAAGGTTCCGGGGCTCCTCTACACCTCACGTCACTGGAGTTTTGTTTTATTCTGGTGACAGAGGAACCAGGCAGTACTCAGAAGACCTGGTGTGTGTCTCCCAGAGAATTCTGGCCAGCAGGACTCAGTGGAGCTGGGAGCCTTCAGTAGTGCTTGGGGGAACCGTGTGATGCGGGTAATTGATCTGGGTTGGCACCATGCAAACACACAGATGTTCTCCTCATCCTACCTATGTGCTCTCCTCTAAAGAACGGATTTGTCCAAGTGCCGAAGTTTAGTAGACTGACCACTTGCTCTTCCAAACACTTAAAATCATCTCCTTTGGCGTCTGCCTCTGGAATCACATTGTCTCCTCCTAGTGTGGGTGATAATTCAGTCACAGCTCCACCCCCTGAAGCTAAGCTGCCCTCCCAGCCACCCCCCCATCCCCGCCCAGCATGCTGGTGTGAGTGGGGATACTCCTGGGCAGCACAGCGGGGCTGCAGCCTGCCCTACTCACACATGGCACTTGAGACACGGCTGCACCAAAGGATCCCAGCTCTGCGTGGGGCTGCAGCAGGCCGGGCACCTCCCAGGCCCAGCAGAATTGGGTGAGGAAGGAACTTTCCAGTCCTTATAACTAGGCTGTGTGAGAAACTCACACACACGGGGCAGAGCTGCTACTTGCTCTCCCTGTGCCCAGCTTATCATGAGGCGTCCAGGAGGGATGGCAGGTTCTAGCCCTGGCCCGCCATCCCAGCAGAGCCTCGCAAGAAGCCAGAGGAACACCCACACCATGAGGGCCGCAATTTTCCACATCGGGACTCCCTCTCCTCAGAGCTCCACCCAGCAAAAGAGCTGATAACAGCCCGGCTCGCGTGGCCGTTTTGCTGCCACGTGGTTCATCAACAATTGCTCGGCCCAGGTTTGATCCACGGCATCCCATATGGTCCCCCGAGCACCGCCGGGAGCCCAGGTTCGATCCCTGGCTTCCCATATGGTCCCCTGAGCACCCCGCCGGGAGTAATTCCTGAGTGCAGAGCCAGGAGAAACCCCTGAGCATTGCCGGGTGTGATCCTAAAAAAAAAAAAAAAAAAAAAAAAAAAAAAACAATTGCTCGAGTTTTGAGGTGACTACTAGAGTATCAGACCCGCACGGCAGAGCCTGGCAAGCTACCGTGTCGTATTTGACATACCAAATACCAGTAACAATTATAGACCTCATTCCCATGACCTGATGGAATGGTTTGAGGCTCTTTATGTTCCTGGAACTGGATGATGCCCTTGGGCTATCTCACATGTGACAGGACGTATGGAGATGTTACTGGCACCTGCTTGAGCAAATCAATGATATACGGGAAGACAGTGATACAGTGATAACTAGGCTAACAGGGCTCAGGGGTTGGGGAGACAGTCCAGAAGCTAAAGCATTTGCTTTGCACATAACCAAGCCTGGTCTGATCCCCCTGCATTGCTGGTGCAGCATTGGAGGCCCCTGAGTGCCACAGGGCTGGAGTAGTACCACAGCCAGAAGCCCTCGGATAGAACAGAACGTCCAGCTGGTCAAGAATCACCAGGAGGGCCCTGACCCTCACCTGGGAGCTCCTCTCCCAAGGGGGCTCAAACTCATCGACTTGTTTATTTCAATAGAGAAAGCGCAGGTCCCAGAAATGGTCGCAAGGGCTTCAAGTTTTCACCCAGCTCACCTGCTGGGCACAGTGCTATGGTCCAGCTGCCCTGACAACAACATGCAGCACACAGGAGGAGAGAAGGGGCCAGCACAGTCAGGCATGTCGGAGGCTGCAGTGGGGTGGAGGCAGGGGGAGTTGTTTTGCTTTGTTTGGTGTGGGGGTCACACCCACAGTGCTCTGAACTTACTCCTGGCTCTATGTTTAGGGAATCACTCTCTGGGCTCAGGGAACCATATGGGATGTGGGGATGGAACCTGGGTCTGCTCAGTGCAGGCATGTGCTTTTCTCTCTGTCCTCTCTCCGGTCTGTGTTTGGAGGCGCAGAGAGTACATCTTACAGCAGGGGGAGCCTGTGCCTTCAAACTACCCTGAGGAAGTCACGCAGAAGGGACTTGGTAACGACCACACAGAACACACACAACAAATTCAGAATTTCAGTTCAGAACACACAACCAATCCTCAGGGCAGAGTGCTGTTTTGGGCAATGGGGGGTTGAATTTTCCTGCATGGCACTCTTCTTTCTTTATGAACGTGGGCTAGGAAAAACAAAATGTTTACCTTTTCCAGGGCCTCTCGGTCAAGTAGTTCTTGCACAGCTAGAAGCTTGATGCTGTAAGAAAAACAAAATTAAAACCACACTTGAAAACCAATCGCTCCGTGTCACCAAGGCACAAGAATAAGAAGTCTGACATTTGAGCCTATATCTGTCGCCTCCCTTCTTTGGACTAAGATAGAAATGGCCCTTTCAGAACGCTAAAACTGTTCCTAACTCATTTGCCTGGTTTCACCAGAGGCTCCAGCAATTCTGCTGCTTGGGTGGATTTCCTCCAAGAGTCAGAAACTAGAAAGATCCACGTTCACAGCAACACAATTCACAAGAGCCATGAAGTTTCACAACGGGTGAACAGATAAACGCAGGACACAGATACAATAAACGAGTTCTCACCCTTGAAAGAAGATACTGAAAGATGGCAGAGTGGCAGAGTCACAGAGTCAGCGAGACAGCGCAGCAAGTGGAGTATTTGCCTTGCACATGACTGACCCAGCTTCCATCCCTGGCATCTCATATGGGCGCCCAAGCAACACTAGCAATGAGCACAGGGCCAGGAGAAAACCCTAAGCACCACTGGGGGTGGTCCCCAAACCAACAAAATCTTGACATGATGCTAAATGAAAGAAGCCAGATGTGGGGCCAGAGCGATAGCAGCAGGTAGGGCGTTGCTGAGCACGAGGTAGGGCATTGCCATGCAGCGGGTAGGACGTATGCCTTGCACGAGGCTGACTCGGGTTCGATCGCTGGCATCCCATATGGTCCCCTGAGCACCGTCAGGAGTGATTCCTGAGTGCAGAGCCAGGAGTAACCCCTGAGCATTGCCGGGATGACTCAAAAAGGAAAAAAAAGAAGCCAGATGCCTTCTGGTGGCGCTCTCTCGGATCCCATGACCACGTGGCCCTGGGTGTGGTCAGAGTGAAAGCGGCCGAAAGCAGAGGTGGCTCCCTGGAGATGGAGGCAGGGCTGCTCTGATGAGGAAGAGTGTGGGTGTGGAGGGAGCCGAAGGCTGCCCACCCAGAAGCTGTTCTCAGTGTCCTGACTTGCAGCGTGAAATACTAAAATTCACACATTTGCTGCCAGGGTCACTGACCCATACACAAATGCTCCCAGCAACTGTAGCTGGTGCATGGAAGAAACATAAATACATCAGAGGAAGAGGAGGATTCTTCCCTGGCTGTTCCTGTAATGGTGGCAGTGAAGAGCTAAAGGACCCCCGGCTGCTCTGCTGCCCCCACCCCTGGAAGCAGGACCCGGAAGCTCACAGAGGTGTGGAGAGAGCAGCACACCTGCAACCTGCTCCGGGCATGGAGTGCTCCGGCCCCTGCATGGGCACAGCTGTCCACCTGAACAGACACACTGGGTCTCACAAGAAAGTGAAGAAGCAACAGGGGACAAGGAAAGGGGGTACACCGCATGCACCGTCTGGCTTAAGAGTAAGATCTAGGGCAGCAGAAGCAGGTTCCTGTTCTCCTTTTCCTCCTTTTCCTTTTTTTTGCATCAGCCACATTCAGCAGATGGGAGCACCGAGACTTGAGAGTTTATGAGATTTCATCAACACAGAGGAGATGCAAAGTTTCCATTAGTCTTTCCCGGAGCAGTAACACAGCAGATAGGGTATTTCCTTGCAGGTGGCTGACCCAGGTTGATCCCAGGCATCCCAGATGGTTCCCATACATCATTAGGAGTGAGTCCTGAGTGTAGAGCAGGGACCAGCCTCTGAACATCCCTGGTTGTGGGCCTTGCGCCTCCAAAAAACAGCAAGACCCAGACTGCAGGCAGCTCTACAGGGCAGAGCTGAGAAGCCAGCGAAAGGCTCTGAGTCTCTCTCCTTCCCTCCACAGTGCTCTGGAAGCATCTGGAACACAGCTGCATGGTGGTGAGGCGGGACAGGGCAGTACAGGGGGCTGTGCCAGCTACAGAAATGCAGAAACAGAAACTACAGAAGCACATTCCTCCTTCTGTGCCCAGGATGGGCTTCCCTTACAGTGCCTGTCGCAGGCACCATCCCAGCCAGTACAAGAACCTTCACTTGAATGCACTTCCAGAAATCAACATTTTCAGTATTTATGTCTGGTTCTGGGGCGACACCCAGCAGTACTCAGGGCTTTGCCTATGTTAGGGCTCAGGGGGTCCATATGGGGTGTTGGGGATCAAACCCTGATTGGCCATGTGCAAGGCAAGCACCCTGCCCACTGTACTATCTCTCCAGGTCCACCATCAACATTTTAAAGGCTTAAAAGAAATGCTGGCACTGCCATTTGGTGTCCAGCAGAGCTAATGGGCTGATCCCACCACTCTGACCACGGGGGCTTCCTTTAGTGTCTCGGGCATGACAGCTCGTGGTTGTCTGGAGCACAAGGTTCCCTCAGGCTCCTCCTGTTGGTGTCACTCTAGTCTCTGTCCACGTGTGATGTCCTCTGAGCAGCGGCCCTGCCTGCCCCACTCTGTTTTCATCAGCATGTTTGCTGGTACCTTAACATTGGGGTTGGGATGCTTTAATATGCCTCAAAAGGCTGGGGCTCTGGGGGCTTTGCCCCCTGTTTGCCATCTCTGGGTGGCATGTGGAAAGCACTCAGGGAATATCTAGGAGCCACTGCAGCCCCACGTGCTGTTCACATTCACCCAGTCTAGCCCAGCCCGTCTTTTCTCCAACCACAAAGAGAGGCTATCAGCAGGTTGGCAGTGCCCGTCTGTGGACAGTGACACAGGCTGATAGTTAGTGGCAAGTGCATGCATGTAAGACCTGCATTAACACATGGATTCTCAAACTCCCTGGCTTACCACCTCCTTTTCAGGGAAACAAAATTAAACTGAACAAACACATGCAGCACTGGCAGCCCCAGCCCGGCCCCTGTAAGCACAGGCTATCCCTGGGCCCCACATGGTTCTGGCATGCCTAGGGGTGGTTCCCTGCTCAGTGGACAACACCACCTTTCGTGGGACGTGTCTGCAGAGCAGGGAGAGGCATCAGCCACCCCTCAGCACATTCTGATCTCCAACATAGGAATCCAGATTCCAACTGCTGAGATGCTAAGTTGGGAGTTTCCAATTGCAGCTCAGGTTTCAGAAACTTGAACTGCTTCTGAAATAACCACTGGAAAATATTTATACAGGAGGAGCGCTTTTTTAATCGTATCTCATTCCTTCCGTCACCATGGTCATAAAGTTCAACTTTGGCTCACGGATCACATAGCAGGCTAGAGAAAAGGCTTAAACACTGCTAACATTGACTGCTCACTCTTCTCCCCTCCCTATTTGCAAATATTCTACATCCAAACCACTGCAGCCCATGATAACAACAGCCGAGAGTTGCAGATTCTGAATGAACATGGAATGCTAGGACACTGTGAACAGAGGAAGGCCCAAAGCTGGTAGACATAGCTCCTGTGTTCTCACAACTGCATGGTGCTCAGGGAGAGAAGAGCGGCACATGCATCCTGTTGCCCCTCTCCCAAAGAAACTTCTGGAATCCCAAGGGAGCCACTCCTAATTTTCCCCAGAGTTCTGTACTAGTGCCCCTCTCCTCGTTCTTCATTGTCACACACAGCCACATTTAGAAATATTACATTTGTTATGAATCGTTCCGTTTTAACAGTCTTCCGGAAGGGGAAAAACAAATTAGCAACAGGACTTAACAACTGTCTTCTAATTGGTTAAAGCCAACATTTATTTCAGTAACTCCTTTCACTAACACCATCTTTAATTTGATTTCTTTTAAGTGATATTTTGTATCCTCTAAGCAAATGTTTGTTTTTGTTTCTAATTTTATTTTGACAGTTGTAAGTTTGGGTGTCCACAATTACTTGAACTTCAATTCCCAGGCTGTGTGTGCTCTCTGGGTGTCGTGTGTACTGTTACACTGTATGTGCTGTGTATTGTGTGTGCTGGGTGTCTTGTGTTGCTGTGTATTGTATATGCTGTGTTTCCTGTGTTGCTGTGTGTGCTGTGTGTACTGTATGTTTTGTGTTCTATGTGTGCTGTGTATGCTGTATATTGTGTGTGCTGTGTATACTGTGTATGCTTTGTGTTCTGTGTGTCCTGCGCCTTGTGTGTGCTGTTTGTTCTAGGTGTTGTGTTATGGTGGATACATAACATGCAATTTTCTACTATATAAACTAAAAATTGAATATTTAGTCAGTGATAGGCAGTAATTAGAACAGATTATAGTTATTTGACGTGATGAGTGTATACAAATTAAAACAGGGGAACGGAGTGATCAGGAGTGGGGTGTGTGTGTTTTGTATATATACACACATATGAGTGGCAAGTATGAAGTGAGAAAGCCAGGGAGTATTTATCTGAAAAGTTGTCAAGATTGGGTTTTCTCACCCATAAAATCAGAACCGTAAAATGGCACTTCCTATAAGAGACTGCTTTCTAGTACACAGTAGACACTCAGTAAAAGAGAGGAACTGAGCTTTATATAATGCATATGAACATAACTTAGTGAATGGTTTTTTTCTTAGAAACAAAGAAGGAATGTCCGGGTGGCCACAGAGAAGTACAGCGGGAGGGTACTTGTCTGCATGTGGCAGACCTGGGCTAGATCCCCGACCTCACATAAGTCCCCCGGAGTGGTCCCTGAGTGCAGTCCTGAGCACCACTGTGTGGACTCAAAACAAAAATAATCCAAAAGGAATATAGAGCTTTTATTCCTAAAAACTAAACTTGTCTTTCAGCCACTTAAATAAATCTAAATGACTAATAACAAGTTTTAAAATGTTCCTGTATGGGTAGAGTAACTGAATTCAGACTTCCTGATGTAAGGTCTATTAACAGTAAAGCGGGATTTAACAACAACCCAATTATCAATAGTGAGTAACTTGATTAAATCATTCAACAGTACCAGATCAATTAAAGCTACACAAAGACTATTATAACTTTTCTGGCATTCAATGGGCAACACTATTCTGCTCTTGTCCTTTAAAATGAAAAGCAGAGGGGGCCGGAGTGATAGCCCAGGGGTAGGGCATTTGCCTTGCATGCGGCCGGCCCATGCCGGCCCAGGTTCGATCCCTGGCATCCCATATGGTCCCCCAAGCACCGCCAGGAGTGATTCCTGAGTGCAGAGCCAGGAGAAACCCCTGAGCATTGCCAGGTGTGACCCAAAAAGCAAAAAAAAAAAAAAAAAGCAGGGCTGGAGCGATAGCCCAGCAGGTAGGGCGTTTGCCTTACACGGCTGGCCTGTGCCAGCCTGGGTTCGATCCCCGGCATCCATATGGTTCCGTGAGCACCGCCAGGAGTAATTCCTGAGTGCAGAGCCAGAAGAAACCCCTGAGCATTGCCGGGTGTGACCCAAAAAAGAAAAAAAAAAAAAGAAAAGCAAAATAAACAAGAATAATTACAAGATCTACTACATAACTGGTTCTTAGATGAGTTCAAAGCTATAATATTTATTCAAAATTCAAGTTCCATTACCAAAAGATAAGGATGAAAATCCTCATAGATGAGTTTGTATATATTGAAAATTAAGTATCAGGCTATTTTGGGGCCAGAGCAATAGTACGGTGAGGAGGGCATTTGCCTTGCATGTGGCCCACCGGGTTCGATCTATGGCATCCCATATGGTTCCCCAAGCACCACCAGAAGTAATTCCTGAGTGCAGAGCCAGGAGTAACCCCCTGAGCATCACTGGGTATAAGTCAAAAAGCAAAAAAAAAGAAAAAAGTATTAGGCTATTTTAAATGAAGAGTGAAACTCTTTCCTCAAACTGAGAAAAAGTATCTACTGCTTTTTCCTATTTCCATAAGAATTTAGATACTGAGATAGGTTCATTATCACAGCAGGTTCAAAAAAAGCAGGGGAGAATCTTTCTCCTCCATCTGTGCAGGCATTCTGATTTCTCTGCTCAGCATCACTGCATTATAAGTTCTTGGACAAAGGACACAGTGGGGTTATATTTCATACAAGAGCAAAGCCACCACTCAAATTTGGGCTGAGAGGCTGGAGACATACACAGTACAGAGGATAAGGTACTTGCTTTGTATGGGGCCTACACCATTTAAGCCGGCATCACCTCTAGTCCCCTGAACTACTCCAGGAGTGATCCCTGCGCACAGAGCCAGAAGTAATCCCTGAGCATTGCTGGGCATGGCCCAGAAGCAAAAGATAAAATAGACTAAAATAAAATGGCATCAAATCTGGACTTGAAGCTTCACCCAATCCTTCTTGATTTCACTCCAAATTTCCTTCCTGGCATCCCACCCGACAGGGAAGAGAAAAAGGCTCAATTCAATGATGTCCTTGTAGTTGTTCTTACGGACATAATCAGGCCCTGCCATCCTCACCCGGGGCTCCCTGATAGGTAGTGTTCACCGTAATCCATGGGCACTGGGGACCTCTTACAACCTCACCTCCTCCCTCATTTGTTTTCAACCTTCACCCCCAAAGGAGTCCTCTGCCCAGTACCAGCAGAAAACAGAGTGACTATCACCTGTTTCCTCTGGGGCTTCCCTGCAGAGTATCTGCATGGCCTATGGCCATGAAGGAGTCCACATAACCTGTGGGGCAGGAGCACGCTGCCCTTCCTCTAAGCAGTTAGTCAGCCATCTTGCCTCTAAGCAGTTAGTCAGCCATCTTGCCTCTCCTCTCAGCGGGCCTCCTGCCTGCTAACACTTTATCTTCCTGGACTGCGTAGATTTTTCTTTCTCACAGGGACCACCCCAGTGGGGCTCAGGGGCTGTGCTTAGAGGCATTAGGCCCAGTGGCTCCTTGCTCAGTGGAAACTGATGCTGGTGGACTTGGGAATCCTGGAGCAGCCCTGTAGTGACCTATGGGCAGGCTTTCACGCTATTTTAGTCCCTAACAACTGATGCCTTAGGATTCACTGGGGTGAGAGGAACTTCTTGGCATATGATTCCTTCTGGACACGCCCCTGGGCTTAGGTGTTGTCATCCATTTGGCGTGCAAGTAAGACGTGCTGGAGGAAAACATGTCCATTTTCTGAAAAGACTGGAAACCAGACCTTTACCTCACACAATACCTCCTAGCAAGGCTTCACTTCCTTTTAGGCCAGATCTTCCCACCTTTATTCATGACATTTTTCAAACCTTACAAGGAACTTGAGAGACTGCACAATTATTAGCATTTCGTTTTACTGCACCTCTCATCCCACATCTTCCCTCCACCTCATTTCTGTGAGGACAGGGAGGGAACACATCTCAAAGTCGGCTGGAGTTCCCAGATTTCATTTGTTACTCTATACAAAGGCTCAAGTCGAAGTAATTCTCACTTTTGGCTGAACCTCTCTCTGAGTAGGACGCAGCTTGCACAGTCTGCAGAGGCGCCACCCACGCTTCCCCAGACTATCACCAGCATCTGCCAGGACTGCCTCTGAGCTTGGATAAAATCACCTCTAATATTTCCACCCCAATATTTTGTCCCAAGCCTTTCGCTGAACTCATATGGTGCAACTTCACACCAGCTCCCATTGGGATATTTCATCACAGTCCTCAATGTAAATAATTCCTTCGGCTACACTTCAAACACTTGTTGCCAGAATCTGAGGAACTTAGCTATTTGCTTCCTTTTCCTGGGAAAGTGAGAGGGAGCACTCCATTGAACGTGCTGGAGGAAAAAAGGTCCATTTTCTGAAGAGACTGGAAACCGGACGTTTACCCTACACAATACAGGGTCTGTGATGGTTCCAACCGAAATCTCCAGCCAAAATTCTTCATCTGGTTTTCAATGCTGACCTTTCACCCCTAGCAAGGCTTCACTTCTTTTTAGGTCAGACAATATTCACCTCTGGGTTTTGTCAGAAGCAGTGGCCTCGTTAACCAGCAAAAAGCAAACTTTCTTCCCCTCCTGGTAATGCAAACCAGCCAGAGAGAGGCTCTGGAGGGGCAGTTGTTAAAGCAGCCATTATTACAAGAGCGTATTTCACAGGGACCTTTTTATTTCCCTGAAGAAGCTATTTTGGAATATGTAGTTATTACAGAAAATTTAGAAAATACACACTAAAGAGAGAAATAAAAGAAGCATTAACCAAATCCTACTCCCTAGGAATCACTAGCAATATTTTCTGTCCTTTTAGATATTTTAATAGAAAGCGATTTTATAAAATTAGAATCATATTGTATGTCTATTTTTATACTGCCACATTATAATTTGCTTTCAGATTGTTAATTGATGGTTCTGTGCCATTACAATTACCTGACATAAATTTAATTAAATAAGCATGTCTACATGCTATACTTAAGAATCTCCATTGAGGCTATTAATTTCTTTACTATTATAAATATCACTGAGGAAAACTGAACCAATTCCTGAGTAACTTTGTTAAAATTTTAAATGACTTCTACAAAAATGCTGGAGATACTCAGGGCTTGCTCCTGGCCCTGTGCTCAGGAGTCACTCCGACAGATTCAGGGGACCATATATGTTACCAGAACCCAGGTTTGCTGCAAGTAAGGCTGGTGCCCGGCCCACTGTGCCATCCCTCCAGCCCCAGATTAGCATTGCTATCAGCAGTTATACATCTCCTGCCTTGCTAGTGAAATTTTGAAACATCCCTAATGCAAAAGCCCAAGACTCTCCTCTGTTGCTTTATTGGAGATAGATTAACTATTTCATTGACTGTTCTCAACTTTGCTTTTATCAGCACCTTGAGTAAGATGGTGCAGGAATCCCGGTCAGTCTTACCTTTGGCCCCAGGAGTAAGGCTGGTAGGAGCTCACAGCCTTAGCAACAGGAAAATCTAACAATCACATCTTTGTGACTCAAGTCCAAGTTCTGCAACCCCATCCTTGGTTTATTGATGCAGTGTTCTGCTGAAACTAAAACAGTACCTAAGAGCATTTTGAGAGTCAGATCTAGTCTGACTTTGTTGTTATTTTCTATTTTTGGTTTTAGGAGTACTCAGTACTCCTGGCTTTGTGAACGAGAATAAGTCCTGGCGGGGCTCAAGGGACCATATACGATACTGCAGATCAAACCCTGCGTAGCAGCGTGGAAGGCAAATGCCCTACCCACTGTACTATCTCTCCAGCCCTTGAGTCAAACATTCTTCAAAAATAACCATTCTCCATATTTTATTCCAATAGCATCACATGCGGGCACAATCACCTTGAAAACGTGCAATTAAAGTCCTTCCTCTGGAGAGGGGAGGCAGGGTATACAGAAAGCCTTAGCCACTGGCTCAGATTAAATGGGCAAACTTGACCCAGAGGGCTCTTCCATGTATGTTTATGGCAGTGGAGGAAGATTTACCTATGCGGTGTTCAAAACGCAAAAGAGTTTAATTCTGCTGAATGTAGTGTGATCTACAACGACACCCATTTCCCATAAGCAGGGCAGGACTGAACTTAGGTGCTCTTGCTTCCTCCTAGGAACCCCAACACCCACCTGGATGTGTGGGCCCGGGGGCCAGCTCTGCCTTCAGCACAGAGCAGCTGTGAGCAGAGCTGATTTAACAATCATTGATTATTTAATAAAAATCATTACAATATTTAACTTTATTAACAGAATATTTACACTTCAGTCCTTATTTATTCATAGTCAACCTACAACAAGGCTCACCCAGCTCAGGAGGCAGCTTTGAGTGTAGGAGCAAGTGCCCCCTTCAGGGCAAGCGGGCACTGGCTCTCCTCACGGGGGGCTGCTAAGACAACATCATGCAATGTCCAGCCCTGGTTCCTGGGGTCAGCTTTGGCTGAGGATCTGGCTACAGTCTGGTCATTCTACTTGTGCCTTTGGAAGATTTTACAGAAACCCTATGAAGTCCCTCCAGAGTCAATGTCTGCTGCTGGGGGTGCGGGCTGCAGCTTGGAGGTCAAGCCCCTGCAAAGCACTGCCAAGTTTGATCACTAGGGACTCCCGCTGGGGTGGGGGTGAGGGCAGGTGGGGCTCGGTGACCCACGGAGGCAGAGTCACGGCTGGGACATAGGGCCTCACATCACACCATGTCTTCAGAGCTCCAGGTCCAGGCACCGCAACCGTGATTCTGCAGCTGTGTGAAACCTCCTCCAGACTCTGCTGGCATCACTGGCTTAGATTTCAAACACAGAAGAGCTGCAAGGAGACCTGAGTGGCACCACACACCCCACTCCCAGGAGAAACTGGGGAATCCCACAAAATGCACCCCTCTGCCTCCAGGTGCCTCTGACTCCAGCAACCCCATTTTCTAAGCTCAGGGAATTTCAATGCATATTTGGGCTCGTAGTTTCTTGCAGGAAACCAGCAGGAAGAAATTCCTGCTTGGAGAATCTACTTAAATGTTAGTGAATTTTCCAGAACCACTTGCTTGTATGGTTGGAATTAGGGCAACAGATCCGAGTCTTCATCACTGGGACCAGCCCTTGAGCCCGATGGTGGGCCTGGGTTTCCTGTGCGAGTGGGTCTGAGCGGGCTTCAGTGCTTCTCTTCCTAGGGCAGATGCGGCCAGACTGGGCACTCTCCTTTCAGAACAGCTGCATCCAGCAAGAATGTCCACAAGAACCTTTACTCTCCAGAAACCCCAACATGGCCAAGGACGGGTCAGCGCACCTCAGGCTTCTCTAGCCCAAGCCTGACCGAGGAGGCTGTTTGGAGAAACTCCCAGTTGCTTCGCAACAATGCAAGGTAGGACTTGGGCCCATACTTTGATTCCAGATATATTTTTTGTCTCTGCTGATATGAAAACATGAAAAGACACAGAATAGACAGGAAGGAGCCCCTGGCACATAGTGACATCTAACTGCGCATGTGTGTGTACTGTGTGTCCTATTTAGACCCTGCCATCAGATTCAAATGCTTGGTGGTGTGTGTATATTTACCTTTCTTCTAAGGATGGTTTATATATTCATTTTGATTAATTTTTTTCTATCAAGATATTGATTTTTTCCTCTAAATTTATGTAACTAACATATTAGACTTTTTGATATTTTCTGAGTACATGCATTGATTTTTCTATATTGACTTTAAACTTTGTTTCTAATGACTGTGACTTACATGAGCTAATTTCATTTATTATTCATTTTTGTGGCGCTGGGGCAGGGAGGGGTAGGATGGGGTAGAAGGTCTCATGCATAGAAGACACAGTCTCACCACTGACTCACATCCCTGGCTCCCAGGGGCTCAGAGGTTCAGTTTTTTCAAAGCTAGGCATGTGGCCCTTTACTTATTAAGTTATTACTAAATGAATATGTTTCTTTATTATCTGTTCTTTATTTTTTCTATTTTTTCTATTTTTTTTTCTATTTTTACTGTGTTTGTGCTGAAAAAACCTTTTTCCCCCTGAAAAGAAAATGCTCCCAGGTGTTTTTCTTAGTATTTTTATGGTTTAAATGGAAGCTTTGACTGGAATATATTATAAATAGGAGATGTAATGATTTTGCATTGGTCATTTCCTTAATTATCCATCCCTTCTGCCTAATGACTTGTAATCCTCTGTGATCATTTATTAAATTCTCATAATGCTAGGGCTAGCTTTTGAGATGTAACTTGGTTCCTTTAATCGGTGTCTCTACTCAAACCGACTCAATTGTTACTTTAATTATAATGTCTACCACCCTGCTTTCATGTAGTCATCAACAAATATTTATCAAGTCCCTCTCATGCTGCAGGCACAGACAGTTGCAGGCACTGAAGACAGGGATGAACCAGGCAAAGTGACTGTGTGCCTCCTTACCCGAGAAGGGGATAGAGCTTAACACAAAGTGACAGCATGTGTTCTTATTCTGTGCTCCAGGCACTCACAGGTACTTTATGACAATCCTCTCAGTCATTCATCATGCAGGCATGATGAGTTCTGTCAGTGATTTATTACGTGGTCATTGTTTATATATTTTTTTATCTTTTACCATTTGTTGGGCATCTGTGTCAAGGTCCATGTGGCCTAGAGGCCACTTGTGGCTGAGCTCCCTCGCTAGAAGTGGAAGGACAGGTTTCTTCTGGGTCACCTCTTCTCCAAAGGCCCCATCCCAAAACACAGGGCAGGAACCTGAATCATGGTTTGCCTGGCAGTGGTTTTCTTGCCTTCCCTCACTTATCCCCGGGATACGAGAACAAGCCAAAGCCCTCTATCACCTCTGCACCCAACGCCATACCAGCAGTTACCAAGGCCACTGGACTGCCATTGTGAGAAGCCTGGCAGCATCTGAGCAAACAATCTTGGTTTCTCCCATTGAAACATCAAATTTCCTCTTAGCTTAGAGAGATAAAAGCAGCTTGTGACAACGCCCAGCTCTGTCACATAATTCTTTTCCTGTCAAGAACTAGGCCCCCAACTCCTCCCACTGTGGAAATGTTCCTCTAACATTACCATTTTACAGATGAGTAAGACAGTGCCCAAAGAACTTAGCAAAATAATAGAAGCCAACACGAACTGTGTTGAATACAACCCAGCAAGTACTGTGGGTATGAGCCATGCCATGAATAAAGAGTATAGATCTGCTCAAAGCAGAGGTAAGAGAATGACAGAAAATTAGGTGGTCAGGGAAGTCTTCTCTGATGAGATGCCCTTTGCAGAGAAACTGGAGTGTAAAAACAGGACTTGTGTGAAAATTTAGGCCATAAAAGAACAAGGCCTATGCAGAGCAGCAGAGAGTGTGAAGGTGAGAAGAGGCTCAGAGTTTTCTTGGCAGACAAAGAACCAGTGTCACCATCTCAGTGAGAAAGAACGTGCAATGAGGTCCAGGAGACCAGTCGCTGATTTGCAGGTTCTGGGGAATAATAGAAGTTTTATTCTAAGAGTGACAGGCTAACAAGATTAGAGGAGATCTGATATGTCTCTAAAAGGTCACTCTTTTGTCTGTTTGTTTTGATTTGGGGCCACTCTTGGAAATGTCCAGGACTGACTCTGGCTCTGCATGCAGGAATTACTCCTCAAAGTGATTGGGGGCCACATGGGATGCTGGGAATTGAACCTGGGTTGGCTGCATGCAAGGCAAATGCTCTTCCGCTGTGCTATTGCTCCAGTCCCTAAAAGTCACTTGTAATAGGCACTGAAACCCAAAGATTGCATCAAAAAAAAAAGTGGCAAGCAATAAAATAAATATAAAAAATTGAGTGCATGCCAGGAATGATTCCTGAGCGCAGAGCCAGGAGTAACTCCTGAGCAATGCCGGGTGTGGCCCAAAAAAAAAAAAAAAAAACTGAGTGCATTTCTATGTAAAGATAATGACCTAAAAAAAGGCATTGATTATTGTATTCCAAGATATCAAGTAGTAAGTAATCAATTTAGCAAAAAAGGTAAGAGACTTCTCATTGAAATCTGTAAATAATTACTAAACAATATGAAAGATACAAGAAAAGTAAAAAACTATTCTATGTTCATGGATTAGAAGTATTATTAATGTTAAAATAATCAGAAGAACCAAAGAATTATATAGATTCAATGCCATCAAAATCCCACTGATAATCTTCAAGGATTTAGAACAAATACTACTGTTTGTATGGAACCAGAAAACCCTCAGAATAACCAAAGCAATGACGAGGAAAAAGAAGATGGGAGGTATTTATTCTCCTACTTTACCCTAAACTAATAAAGCTGATATAATTAGAATAGTGAGATGCTAGAATCAAAGTAGATACTCAAACCATTGGTATCTAAGAGATTCCTAAATAAATTGAGATTCCTAAATAAGTATAAGTAGATAGCCAATTTATGATGAAAGAGCAGAGTACACAAAACAGAGGAAGGAAAGCCTCTTCAACAAACGGAGCTAGGGAAACTGAACAGTCACGTGCAAAAGAATGAAATTAGACCAGTATCTTACACCATGCAAGAGTAACTAAAATGAGGGAGTGGGGGTGGAGTGATAGCACAGCGGTAGGGCATTTGCCTTGCACGCAGCCAACCCGGGTTCGATACCCGGCATCCCATATGGTCCCCGAGCACTGCCAGGAGTAATTCCTGCAGTGCAGAGACTGGAGTAACCCCTGAGCATCGCCGGATGTGACCCAAAAAAGAAAAAAAAAAAAAAAAGAGTAAAACGGACTGAAGACTCAGATATTAGCCTGAATCCATAGACTACATCAGAGAAAAAGTCGGCAAAACACTCCATGATATTAGCTCCAGTGGTGTCTGGTGATTCAACAATATTGAGAAGGAAAATAAAAAGCAAAAACATTAGGGATTGCATCACACACACACACACACAAATACCTCTGCACCATGAAGGAAACTACTCCTAAAATAAACTAAAAGCTATTTAATGGGAGAAGCTATTTATATACCATACAACTGACAAAAACTAATATCCAAGGTCTACAAGTCACACAAGACAACAACAGCAATACCAAAAAATGGAGTTGCTGAAGAGGTTCCTCCTCAATAAAAGCACAGATGGCCAACGTGCCCGTGCAACCATGCTCACTGTCACTGCTTATCATGTGGATGCAAATAAAAACCATAACAAAACATCACTTCACACCAGTAAGAATGGTCCATACCAAAATTACCACAAGTGCGTGGGAGTCAGAGGTTAGGTAAGATAGAGAAGGGAACATGTGTGAATAAATGTCAAAAGGTCTGATACCAACATAGAATAGTAGGTAGGGACAGTGGGAATCTCGTTCATCCATTCATGCTATGCTTGGAATATCACGCCTCACTCAAGTGAGAGAAGGAATCAGGAGTTCTGACCTCCGTCGCTATTCCAGAATCAGGGACGCTGTCTTGTTTGCCAAGGCATTGAAAATCAGATGGGCTGGACATGTAATGCGATTTGGAGACAACCGCTGGACTAGAGTCATTACCGACTGGATCCCACGGTATGTCAAAAGATCACGTGGCCGCCCACCTACATGATGGTCAGACTTCCTTGTCAAGACCCTGAAGGAACGGTTTGAGGCTCTTCATATCCCTGAATCAACCAGATGCCATTGGGCTACATTGGCACGTGATAGGGTCCAATGGAAATGTTACTGGCGCCCGCTCGAGCAAATCGATGAATAACGGGATTCAAGTGATCAAGTGACCAACATAGAACTGAGCATTAAATACAGACAAAAAATACAAATGATGGCTTCTAAGTGTGCGTAGTGCAACCCACAATGAGTAGGAGAAGGAAGAGAGAGAGAGAGAGAGAGAGAGGAGATAAAGAACCTGCCATTTAGGCAGGACGTGGGAGGGGGGAGGGAACTGGGGACATGGGTGGTGGGTGATGGGCACTGGTGGAGGGCGGGGTGCTGGAACACTGTATAACCGAAACCTCCAAACGTGAACAACGTTGTAATTGTATGCCTCACGGTGGTATAATAAAATGTTAAAAAAAAAAAAGGAATGGTCCATACCAAAAAAAATTCCAGGACCCAGAAGTACTAGTGCAGACATGGAGAAAAAGGAACCTTTTACCCTGCTGGTGGGAATGCAAATTGGTGCAGCCTCTGTGGGTCACAAGATGTAAATTTCTCCAACATTTCTAGGTACACTCGCCTATGATGCTGCAATTCTATTTCTGTCTATTCAAGGAGCACAGGAACTCTAATTCAAAAACTCATAAGTGCATTATGCTCATTGTGGCACTATTTACAATCAGCAAGATCTGGAAATGGGGCCAGAGACACAGTGCAATGGCTCTTGCCTTATATGCAGCCAGCACTGATTTGATCCACAGATGGTCCCCAGAATCTAGCTAGGAGTGATCCCTGAGCTCAGAGCCAGAAATATGCCCTGAGCGCCCTGGGTATAGACCTCCAATGAAAATTAACCCATTAGAGGGTGGGTTCTGGTTCCAGCCTGCCACCCCAATAGAGCCTCAGAAGAAGCCAGAGGAACACCCCCCCACCATAATGGCAGCCATTTCAACGGCCGGAATCCACAGTTCATGAGAGCCCCACCCAAGAGAGAAGCCAATCTCAAGCTCAGGTATGCAGGTCTTGGCAGCTAAAGTCATTGGGATTCCGTGAAGATGGAGCTGGGTCCCTTTCCCCTACCTCTGTCCTGTCTGGAAGGCCTGGTGGACCCACCTATGAACTGCTCCTGGGCTGTTGCAAAGCAACCGCACAATATATCAAACTAGTAGAAACCAACCATGTTCTAGAAACTCAGATGGTCAATGCAAGAACAGAAATTGTCCAGGTTAGCCCATAACAAACCAGAAAAAAAGAAGTCATGACTTTATCAATACCATTGCCATATATGGGCTGCAATGGTCAATATAATTGGTACTAGTTGAGGGAGCAGGCCTGGGGATGTGGGGCGATGGGAAACGTGTGTCTTTGGTGGTGGGAACACAAGGGTGGTGGGATTGGTGTTGGATGATGAGTCTTTCGAATTACTGTATCATGAAAAACTTTGTACTTTGAAAATCATGGTGTTTTAATAAAAAGTAAAATATTAAATTGATAAAAATCAACCCATTAATTACAATTTTATTTTCTGGGGCTGGTGACAGAGTACAGGGATCAGGTTACTTGCGTTGTATGTAGGCAACCCAGAGTTCAATCAGAGGCACCAAGAGCTCTTTCAAGAGCAATCCCTGAGCTCAGAGCCAGGAGTTAAGTCTAAGCACCACCAGGTATTCCCCCCAATGACAAAACAAAAGAGCATGCTGAGAATGATAATACGGCGTGACTCCAGGGTGCTAAATCTATCCCACAGACATACTGATAGGAGGCTCTGACCATGCCAGTGTCCATGGGCCAGACCAAGGGTAAGGGAACAGTTACACTTTGCCAGTGCTTCAGGTTCCTTTAACCCTTAACCTGGAACCCCAAGGTCCTCCTTCTCTAGAACAGAGTCCTCTGTGCACGGACAGGTGGTAAGGTCCCCGCATAAGGGAGAGAGAGAAAAGGGTTGAACTGGCCCAGTGCCGCTCACCAGTGCAGGGGACAAAGGGCAAGAAGGGAAAGGGCTGCTTCAAGCTGACCCAGCCGGTTTCCATTGCAGCTCTGGGGAACTGCATGGAAAAGCAGCTGCAGGCGGTGGCTGCAGACATTCCTCTGAGTGTCCACCCGCTGGGGTGGGGCAGAGGGGAGCCTGCTGGAAACCGAGCCGGGGCTTCTGGAGTCTTCATTTCTACTGCCACAAAATGGGGTGAAAGGCTCCTGTTGGTTGTGAGGAGATGAAAAGCTATTTAGCAGGATTCTCCGCCCCACGTGTCAGTCAGCCCTTCTCTGTGGGCACAGCAACCCACAATTCCTGAGTAGGACATGCAGAGTGAGGGGCAGATTCAGTCCGGGGCCAGCTGTGACCCACGCACCAACTCTGTCCCTGGTCATCTGCGCTGAGCACCACAGCCCAGAGGTTCCTCTGAGTGGCTCTTCAGAGGCCCCATTCCCGGCAGCAGGGAAAGATTACAAGTTCACACTGCAGGTACCGATGCTGCCAACAGCAGCAGAGAACACAGGACACGCATCAGTAGCGTGCTGGCTGCAAAGCCTTGGCTCGGCTTTAGAATCCTTCTCATACTGAAGACTTGGTCTACAGAACTGAACTGAGCTGGGGAGGGTGGTGGACGAAAGGGTCCTTAGGGCACTGCTGGAGGGAAGTGGGCACCTGTGGTGGCTGTGCTCTTAGGACACTGTAGGCACCAGTCAGTCGTGAACAGAACTGTCAACCCCGGTACCTCAAAACAGAGGAAAAAAGAAAAAAAATCTCTCTCTTGTTCTGAGCTGCCCGGGGAATGAAGGCTCCTGATGGTCTCTAGAAACCAAGCAGCCTGGTTTTTTGCTGGACACACTGCCCTCATGGGGAAATGGGTTTGGCTTTTTAAGGACCAGGTAGTTTAATAATAAAATGAGTAACAACTTGGCATTGAACAGACTGGGGTCAAAGCTGGGTAATTTTAGAGAGGCAGAGAAGTTCTTGTCACAGGGTTTTCCCTGATGCAGGTTATATGACCATATAGCCCTATCGTCATATAATTCTATATGATCATATAGTCATATGTGGTCATACAGACATACATGGTCATGTATGGTCATAGAATCATGTATGGTTACATAGTCATATATGATTGCACAGTCATGTAGTTCGACAGCCTTATAGTTCACTTTATCACTTGAATCCCGTTATTCATCGATTTGCTCGAGCGGGCGCCAGTAACATTTCCATTGGACCCTATCACGTGCCAATGTAGCCCAATGGCATCTGGTTGATTCAGGAATATGAAGAGCCTCAAACCGTTCCTTCAGGGTCTTGACAAGGAAGTCTGAGCATCTTGTAGGTGGGCGGCCACGTGATCTTTTGACATCCCGTGGGATCCAGTCAGTAACGGCTCTAGTCCAACAGTCATCTCCAAATCGCATTACATGTCCAGCCCATCTGATTTTCGATGCCTTGGCAAACGAGACAGCGTCCCTGATTCTGGAATAGCAATGGAGGTCAGAACTCCGAATTCCTTCTCTCACTTGAGTGAGGTGTGATATTCCAAGCATAGCTCTTTCGATTCCTCTCTGGGAGACCCAAATAGCATTCTCATCCTGCTTTCGTAGGGGCCCAGGTCTCTGAGGCATATGTTAATGCAGGGAGAACAGTGGAGTCAAAGAGATGTGCCCGGAGCCGGAGGTTCTTTGTCCTTTTAGCTATTTCTTCGATGCCTTTGAAGGCATTCCATGCCGCTCTCTTCCTCCTACACAGCTCAGGTTTTAGGTTGTTCATCATGTTGACTTCTCGACCTAGGTACACATAACTGCTGCATTCAGAGATGTTTGTTCCATTGAGAGTGAATGGGGCCTCATGAACTAGTTCATTTTTCATGAAGCCTTATAGTTATACAATCATATAGTTATATATGATCATATGGTTGTGTATGGTCATATGGTCATGGATGGCTACACAGTCCTATATGACCATACAGTCATATAGTTCTACTCATACAGTGTATATACATCCATGGTCATACAGTGCTATGGGGGTGCCCATGTCTGCTATAGAGAGGGGCATGACACGGCTGCTGCCACAGCCACTTCCCTCCCGCCCCTCCCGCCGGTCTCATCAGGCGCCACACGACTCTTGCTTCTGAAGCTCTGCCATGGCTCTGTCCAAGAGCTGGAGGCAGCGCGAGGGCCGGGGTGCAGGGATGGTGCCCACGCCCAGCGCCCAGCTTTAGGGCATGGGCTTCATGATGACAATGTGCCCATATAGCAACATCTCTGCAGCTTCACTCTCAGGCTCGGCCAAGCGGTGGGTCTGAACTTGGTCTACGCCAGAGAGGCACAAGCGCTTCTGGGTCTGACAGTTTGGTTTTTTTTGTTTGTTTGTTTTTCTTTGGGCCACACCTAGTGATGCTCAGGATTTTCTCCTGGCTCTGTAATTAGGAATACTGCTAGTGGGCTCAGGGAACCACATGGAATATGTTGGATCGAACCAGGGTTGGCTGCATGCGAGGCTAATACCCTACCCACTATATCATCACTCCGCCCCTGGGTCTGACATTTCTGACTGTCAGCCCCTGAATCCTGTAAATGTTGCTACCTCTCGGTAAACAGCAGCTATGAAGGGAATGAGGTGTGTGTGTGGGGGGGGGGGGCAATGTTACTTTCACTACAAAGTCTCCCCTGTCTGACAGGCTGGAAGCCACTTCTGTTCCTGGTCGGACTGCACACTGCCTAACCCTGCCACATGAAGTCCCCCAGCCCTGCAGTTTCAGTGATGGGGCCCCCTGTGAACGGGGGTGGCCCAATCCTGCTGGCCTGGGTCCAGGCAGACAGCACTTTTTGGTCACTGGGATTCACACTGTCAAAGGAGGAACATGCTGATGTGATAGGAAAAGCGCTGAGTGCAGGGCACCAGGCATTTATCCTAGGGCTCGGCCCCACCCAGACCCTGCTCACAGGGGACTCAGCATTCATCCTGGGACAAGGCCCCACCCAGGAACTAAGGCAGGACCAGCTTCAGCCTGGGTTCAAACGACCTGTGCTTCTGTGACAGTCCCTTCACCAAGGCCCAGAAACATCCAGGAATGGGGACTTCTCCCAAAGATACCGCTGCCGACATGCGATATGTATATCTTGGCAGAACACAGCAGGCCCCGGGACAGCACAAAACCATGGGCAGGAAAGAAGCCTAGAGTTGGGTCACTCTCACCCCCCACCCCACGTCCTTTCCAACTGTCCCTTTCATTTATCCCAGATGAGGATGGGCTCTGAGCAGACTTCAGGACCCCCTGGAGGGGCCTGGCAGGGTTCCAGGAAGGGAGCCGCCTAGGGGCTGAGAAGGGCATGAGTGGTCTCCAGGGGTCCTGATCCCAGTGTCTCCCTGCATATGGTCATGTCGCTTCCCGTCTTTCCTGCCCATCTGCCTGGCAAAAGGTTCCTGGTGTGAATCTTCATCCTCAAACATCCTCCCAGAGTTTGGGATGCACTAAGGTGTCTGTCCTGTGCCTCTCTCATGCCATGAGGGCCTGAGCGCCATGAAAGTGGCACAAAAGCGATCCGGGGTCTGGCACACAGTGAGGCCGAGCCCCAGGTCTGCTAAAGGAGAGCAGAGCTCCGCAGAGAAAACAAGCTACAGTGTCTGGGGCAACATGCTGGGAAAAGGGAGAGAATCGCTACCCTTGGTGGTGGGACCAGTTCCCAGATCTCTTCTTGTGGCAGAAGAAAGCCATGAGCGTTCCCACCCATCACAGTGGTGAGCGGTCTGTGTCAAGAACTGTGTCTGTAGCACAGTAGCTGTAAATCATGAGTGGCCGCGGTACCGGGAAATGGGATGGGTTAGGACTAGACAGACCATGGTCCTGATGGCAAAACCCGTATTTGACTCCACAGAACATGCTACAGAAAGCGAAATACTCCATTTTAATTTCATATTCATAGTGGACATACATATTCACTCAACACTGATGGTTTCTATATGTTGTGTTAAAGGAAACAGCAAAATAAACCTCATCTGCTTTCCCCTCCCATTTTGACCTGTTCTGCTGGAACTTTCAAAATGGCATAGGTGGCTTCATGTTGTCACCTCTGGACAATATTGAGCTAGAAAAATCAGCCAAGGACTGTTCACTCTCTCTCTCCAGCACCCAGCCCTGCGGGATCTGCTCATTGTTGGGATTCTCCTGAGGCAGTCTTGGTCCTTCGGGAGGGAATCTGTGCAGGGTTTCAGTCCTGTGGCTCCTCTGTTCAGCCAGGATGTGGCCAGCAAGTCCTTGGGGCCTGCACACATACAGGCGAGCATGGGGTGGACAGGCGCTATGCCCTCGTCCTGCAGCCTGATGCTGGGGGAGCTTTACAGGGCACTTTCTTGCCCTGATCTAGGTCAGCGGCCATTAGCCCAGAGTCGGAGCAAGTTTCTATGGATTCTGTTCTCTGCCACTCCGTGCTACCCTTGGCGCCTTCTCAGCAGCAGCAGCAGCCACTTGGCAGACCCACTGAGACTTCAGAACTAGCCCAGATCTGGCTGCTCCTTTTTAGGAATTCAGCACCATGCTGAAAGGTTCAATGGACAAGTCACCATCAAATGCTGCTTCACTAGGGGGCAAAGAATCACACCTCCTGTTTTTCAGCTATAGTTCTGTTTTCTGACTCACACTTGGGACAAGCATGTACCATTCCCCTGGTCCCCAGACAGTGTAAGGGAGAAGGGAAGAGCTGCTTTCACAAAGGAGTTTGGAAACGCTTTCCCAGGAGGCTGGACAAATGGTAGAGGGGTTAAAGTATTTGCCTTGCATGACACAGGTTTGATCCCCGGCAATCCATATGGTGCCCTGGACTCCTCTAGGAGTGATTCCTGAGTGCAGAGCCTGGACTAAGTTCTGAGAACCACCAGACATGGCCCCAAACAAACAAACAAGCAAATAACTAAAAATCATCCTGAAGCTCAAGAGAAACCAGAAATAATCCCGGCCACACTGCTCCCGTGAAAAAATGGGCAAATCTTCCTGACTACAGACACACCTTGTGGTGCTGGGAAGATGGTTAGGGGCTATGAAAGGAGAGGAAGTCGGGAGAACCCGTAGACAAACGCTAAGCCCTACGTTTCAGATGGGTGCTTCTTCTCAACTTTCCGAGTGGCACAGATGGCAGGCAAGCATTCGCACACTCCTCTAAGTACATACATGAGAGACAGAAAGTGAACCGCGCCATAGACTTTTCCATAGGTTTTGCTCCCTACTCCTGACGGAATGTGAGATGCATGTCTGCTAGTCTTACAGTCTCCCCAACACCCCACCCCCAGGATCAGAGACCCCTGCTCCCCTGGGGATCCAGTGACTAAGAGAGACAAGAATGGCCTATATCCAGGCCACGGTTTGGGCTGCCACCTCAGCTTTCTGTCGGCTAATCTTGACCCTATCTCAAAAAAGGAGACTCAGTTCTGGAGGGTCCTTCCCAATCCTTTCTACTTCCTGCATCCTCACAGAATCTGGCACCAAGATAGCAACTCAAACACTGTTGGCCCTGCCCCAAGTGATTTTTTTAAACTAGTGCAACCCAGTCATTTCTAGCCTCTTCAGGACGCTGTGGAAGCACCCAGAACATGGGGGACCCCAGGCAGCCCAGCTGAGCCCCAACTGTTTGCCAGACTCGGGACTCCAACAGCTGCGAGAGCAAGGGGGTGGTGTCACACACGCCAAGCTGTTCAGGGGCACACCAAGGAACCAAACAACCTGCATCCACAACACCCCTCTGCTTTCCACAAGGGCCTGCTCGCTGTGGCTTTTAGTCCGGGGACATCAGCTTTCAGTCCCTCCAGAATCTACTTTGGTCATTAGTAAAATCCACTCACATGTTCTGACCAACACAATCAGCAAGTGCTTCTAAAGCATCAGTGCTCCCTGTATATGAGCAACCACAAGATGCCAAAGTGGTTCCACCTACAAGGAATTTTCATTCTAACTGGGAGACACTTAAGTGAAGACACTGAGGTCGATCAGCCAGGCAGGAAAGCCTGGGAAGGGCCAAGCAACTTCTTTGGGTTCTGTAAGGACCCAGGATCCAGCGCTAGACTTGCTCCCTCCCTGACTGCTGGGCCCAGTGTGACAGTCAGTCAGCTCCTGCTAGTCACAGTCTCTCACCTCCAGCCTTCAGCTCCCCTCAGAGGAGAGGACAGAGACTAGGTGGAGACCTGACATTCCAGGACAACAGAAGATAACACTGAGCATTTAAAAACTGCAGATTCATTGATGTAGCAGAAGCAGGGATGGTGGGCAAAAGCAAGGACAGGGCTCAGGAAGACTTTCTAAAGCTGTGATCTCCGAAAAGAGCTGTAGGGCCAGGCACCACCGCTCAGCTAACAAGGCTGGACAACTCAATGCTTCGGTTCAACCAGGGAGCACTGCTCAGGCTCAGTAGTGCTGGGGAGCACGGGGCCACCCTGGTGGTATCTAAGCCAACAGGACCACCCCTGGCTATGCTGGGGGTAGGTACATAGAGCTGGGCCTCACACTAGGGGCCTTGTGCTTAAGCAGTATATGCTCCTGACCCCAAGCTATTTTCCTGGCCCCTAACATAAAGAAAAAGACAAGTAGAAGAGCACATATATATTTTGTTGACATGTGTGCAAGGCCCAAGTTCAAGTCCTGGATAGCACAAGACCCCCCCTCCCCCTCGACACACACACACACACACACACACACACACACACACACACACACCACCGGTTGTGACCTAGAGCCATGAAAACAGCAAACCTGAGTGTGAAACTACAAGGACTGACAGGGAAGAGCAGAAGCTGTCTGCTGGGCGTGTGGGAAGCCTAGAATGGAGCGACACAGAGCCAGCCCCACAGACAGCTTGTCGTGCTCCTCCTCCCGGTGCCCAGGGAAGACAATGCCCTTATCTGGGCAACATTTCTGCACACCCAAGTGGTACTGAGGAACTGAAATGCTATTGCACAAAAAAAGGTAAAAGGTGCAGCTTATTAATATTATTTTTAGACACTGTGGTTTACAAAACTATGATCGGTATGGTTTCCTGCATGACACATTCCAACACCACACCGTCCACAAGAAGGCCCAGCTCCCTCCACTGTCCCAATGTCCGCTCCCTGTCCCTATCCACCCCCACTTCCTGCCCCCAGGGTCTTCTTATGTCATAGCAGCAGACTGGGGGAAGTGGTCACTGGTGAAGGGACAGTGTACCTGAAACTCAATCATGAATAACTTTTACATCAGGGTGCCTTGAGTTCATGAAAAACAAGAGCAGTATCTTATAAACTGCAACAGCCTGCCTACAAGAAGGACACTCCTCAACAGAGGAAATACAGGTCTAAGTGCACTTTATCTAGGGATTAAGAGCAACTGGTCCCAAAGGGTATTAAGTGTGATTTTTCTTAGTTATTTTTGCTTATCTGACTCTAAATTTTCACAGCTCTACGCATTTTTATGACCCTTTTCCTAATTAAAAAGTGAAAAAGTAGCCACTTTTGGCCGGCAGCCTAATTATCCTGCAGCTAACTGGCTGGTTTCTGTAAGCTCCTGCATGCGGGGTCCTGATCTATTTTTGTCACCTCCCATCCCACTGCAGATAATGATCGCTCCCTGGAGGAGGCCAGCAAGAGCGATGCTAGTCTAGAATGGCTAATCTTCACACAGCTAGCAGTGCATCCCAAGGAGAACCAGCTTTTTCGTTTGCTTATTTTGTTCTGAGGCCACACCAAGTAGTACACAGGACACACCCCTGGCTCTATGCTCAGGAATCACTCCTGGTGCAGATCAAGGGATTATATGTGGTGCCAGGGACTGAACCCAAGTCAGCTATGTGCAAGCTCCTTAACCCCCTATCCTGTCTCTCTGGCCTTTGCTTTGGGGCCACACCTGGTGTTTCTAAGTGGCTACCCCTGACTTTGGTGTGCATGAAAGACCCCTGGCAGACTGCAGGAGACTGAATGATGTGCTGGGCACTGAGCCTGGCCAACGTGTGGCTGATGCGGGAATGTGCAAGGAAAGTGCCTTCCCCATCCTTAGCATTCTGGCCCAGCACCAGCTTAAAGGATGGTGAGCTGGGGAAAGGGAAACCCACAGCAGCTGAGTGGATGGAGTTAGAGCTTGGGGGTTTCTGCTCACCTGTTAGGGAAGGAAGTGACCGCAGAATGGGGACAGGACAGCCACAGAGTTTGTCTCTGCCCTTTCTGTCCAAGTGCAGCCCAGCAGAGCTGGGCCAGACCCAAGCAATGGGGCCTGGTGTCCTGGCCACAGTGTACACTGGACAGTTGTCCCGGGATCCCACAGTGTCTGGGGCTGGCCCGCTTGCTCCCTGAGGGAACTGCAGCCTAAACCCACCCAGCACTGGGCCCTGGTGCCTGCCTGCCACAGGCCCTGCAGCCGAAAGTGGGGCAGGGAAGCTGCAG
The DNA here is from genome assembly GCA_021461705.1 of Cryptotis parvus. Lineage (NCBI taxonomy): Eukaryota > Metazoa > Chordata > Mammalia > Eulipotyphla > Soricidae > Cryptotis > Cryptotis parvus. The sequence continues at coordinate 28,111 of JAJIBD010005515.1, read as the reverse complement.
TGGATTCTCCTGGGCATGCTCAGACTTACAGGAAGGGGTCCTGGCCTGGCCTTTTTCAGACAAAGAAGGGAATCGAGCGTGCTCTGGGCTAAGGAAGACTCAGTTTCCAACCTGGCTCTGGGGCCGAGAGACAGGACAGTGGGGCGGGTGTTTGCCTGGCACACAGCTGACCCATGTTCCATCCCAAGTATTCCCTATGATCCTTTGAGTACTTCCAGGAGTGATCCCTGAGCACAGAGTCATGAGTAACTCCTGACCACCATCTGGTGACCCAAAACCCAAAACAAAGAAGTTTCTTACCACAAAAGAAACAACGACCAGAATAAAAAGACACCCCACAGACAGGGAGAAAATATCTGCCGACAGCTTATCTGACAAAGGGTTAGTATCAAGATACACAAAGCACCAGTAAATGTTAACAACAACAACAAAAAATAACCAATATCATCAACTCTACACAATACATCACACCCCTGGCTCATTAATAAGTGGAGTCCATGTGTTGGCTTCACCCAATTCTTTCCAACTCCCCATCTCCTCCTTAGTCCCTACCTCTGGTAACCACATGAGCTCAGCTTTTTTTTTCGATTCCATATAGAAATTAAATCACACTTGGCCTTTTGGCTAAAATCAAGTGTAGTATCTGTTCTTATCCGTTTAATATCTGATACATCCTCTCTGAAGGATGTATCAGATTAAATGGATTTTGGAGCTAGGAGTTAGAATAGGGGCTTGTTCTGTCCACTTTAAAAATAAGCCTCAGTACTACAGCTCTTTTAGGAATTTGTCAGCAGGTTTTCTGGTTACTACCAGAAAGCCGCTAAAAAAAAAAAAAAAAGAAGAAGAAGAAGGAAATTAAATCACAGCCTCATTTCTTTCTCTTTCTGACTTATTTCACTTAGCATAATGCCCTTAAAGGTCCCTCTCCACATTGCCACAGATGGCAGGATTTTGTTCCTCTTTATGGATAAATACCTTTTAAAATATCATTTTTATTAAATGTATTACTTATCAAGCCTCTCACACATTATGTGTGAAATACAAATTATGCAATGAGCTGCCGGTGCTACAACACAGCAGGAGAGAAGAGGGCAGGCCCACCACTGGGCACTTCCTGTGTCCTCACACACTCGATGACTGGAGTTTGCACTCATCATTTCCTTGCCTTTCTGGAGAGTTCTGTTTTGGTTTGGTTTCGTTGGGGGGCCACACCGGCGGTGCTCAGGGCTTAGTTCTGGCTCTGCACTCAGGGATCACTCCTGGCAGTATTTAGTGGACCGTATGGGATGCCAGGGATCGAACCTGTTTGGCTGTCTGCAAGGCCAAGTGCCCTACCCACTATACTCTCTGGCCCATCTGAAGCATTTTTTTCACTTAAGTTTGTGTCCCCTACACAGATGCTTTGTTGATCCTCAGACAATGGGGTAATTATCCACGTATTTCCCCATTTCTATTCCTCTCAGCCCCTGTGCCTGAGGTTGGCCTACACTGGGGCATACTATCACTGACTCTTACTGAGAATGAACATTTAGGTTATTTCCGGGCTTTGTCTCCTATGACAATGTCCGTTCTGTGTCTTGGTACCTGTGGGGAACAATTTCTTTGGAAAGTAGAGCTGAAGTAGAATGAAGCTGAAGTAGAATGGCTAATGAATTTTATGGTGTGGATCTCATTTGCCGAAGTCCTGTGCCAGGCACGATTGAACAGTGTGTTCTCAATTGCCCTGGTGGGGCCATCACGTCGCTCTCTACTTCCTTTCTAGCTCAGCAAGGTCACTGGGCTGGTGCAGCAAGTCACCTTGACAGTGCGCACCCCTGGCCTGGAGGCGGGGCCTGTGTGGGGAGAAAGTGCTGTGTGTCTGTTCATGTTTCTGAACAGCCTCCACGCTGCACTCAGGCCCTTTGTGTTGGTGGCTTGTGTTTGTTTGGGGTGTCGTTAGGTTGCAGGCTCAGATGTCTCCTATCAAGTTTCTTCTAAGCTCCATGGAAAGCCTTTACCTTGGCATAAAAGAGTATGGCAGAAATCAGACCTCTGTACATGAGACCATGAGGCGACTCATGACCAGTCTAAAGGCCTGCGGTGTTTTAGAGATACCTCTGGGGCACTTTACCTTCACTTTCTCACAACCGTTTCCTCTGCATGGTAGCTTGGTTTCTTCCTAACAGCTGTCGAGAACAGGCAGCCTGACCCTGGCTTTGCCATGTGTCTGTTGGCTCCTGAGGGCCTCACTGCAGCTCTGGCTGGGCCTCACCCTCCCCTCATTTCTGCTGCTGTTTTCCTTCTGCCCGGCCATTATCCTTCTCTAACATCTACCCATGTGTTAATTCTTCAGGGCTCACAGTGAAGGCAGGGATGGCCAGTGAGGAGATGTTGAGTGACAGGAGAGAGGACTGGTCAGTTGGCTTTTTCTGGCCCCGAAGTTTATCAGTCTGCGTTCTGAGTGGAACTTGGAGACTCAGACCTTCATTGGGGGGGGGTGGTCTACGGTGCGTTCTCATGCAGAGGTGAAAAGGACACACTCCTAGTCACCCGTGCACCTTCCCCTGCAGATTCCAACAGTGTGAACATACAGCCACAGTGTCCAGGAACCGCTGATTTTCTCTACATGACAAAATAAAAATTTCTAGTGACCCCAGGGGGATGGAATTACTTATGGCAGTAATTAAGAGGGATCTGAAGCAGAAGTACAGTGAGGAACCTGCAGCAGGGCCAGTGAGATAGTCTCATGGGCTAAGTGCATGCTTTGCACTCAGGAGACAGGGTTCCATCACCATGGCACCACTGCCAGGAGCCAGAAAAGAATGCACATTGTGGGTGGAGATGTGGACAGGGTCACTGCTGCAGTTCGGGCCTCTGCCAAACCCAGAGTGATGAAAATCTGGCCCCAAACCATCACCCAACATTGCTGGAGACATCAGCGGCCAGGCTGCTTGCTGTAACACAAGCATCTACAGTGCGGAGGCTCCAGTGCTATCCTGGTTGTGAAGAGCGGAATGGTGTTAGCACAGTGCAGGAAGCTGACTGCTCCCAGCTTCTCAATAGTTTACATCCATGCACAAACCCAAGCTGAAGGGAAAGGCTGACTCTGCCTCCTTGTTCTTGGCTTACCTCGGGGTCTGCACTGTTCGAAAGTGACTTTGTGTGGTCTCACCAAACTGCGATTTACACTAAACCTAACAAGCATTTCATCCTCTTACCTTGTTGTCGTCCAACTATTTTAAATTTTTCCTAAATTCTTAGAATTTATAATGAGGTCTTACTTTTTTTTTAATTAAACTCTTTTTTTAATTGTAAAATACAAGAGCTGGGAGATGGTACTGTACTATCTCTCCAGGACTGGAATTTCCTCACTTTTTAAGGTCAAATAATATTCCTTTCTGTACCTGCTATATTTTGTTCATCCATTCAGAGAGATGCATGAATTGTTTCTGTCTTTTGGCCAACGCAAATATGCTGTCAGGAATTATCATGGGTGTCCAGACAGCTGGCCCAGTCCTTCAAGTTCTGCTTTTCTATTTCCTAGGAGCAAACTTGTTTTTAATTGCTGACATTTACAAAATTTTAATTGTTACTTTCTGTATCATTCTCAAGACACAAATTTGTATCCGCCTTAAATGGCCTGTTTCTCTCTTTCTGACTCATTTTCACTGTGGGGGTTTTAGAGCATGTATTTGCCTTGATAATCACTATAGCGATAATGATCGAATCTGATGGTGAGGCCAGAAATGAGTAGGAAGAGGCCCTTTCTGTCCTCCTGACTTTGAGTTGCACTAATGTCACTGTATCCGCTGTTCTGTGTGCCTGGCACCTGACACTCTGGGCTGAGGTCGGCCTGGATGGTGTGGGAATGGCCTTTATTCTCTGCAACACTTTACTGAGATCTCGAATGCCACAGCAGGAGATGTGACTGCCACAGACACAGGTGGGCGGTGACACCATCTGGCCCCTGTAGGGTAGGAAGACCCAGTAATCTCAAGGGTTTATGAGAGTCCCAACAAGTAGATTTTTTTCCCCCTCTTGCCCTGGTTCTTAGCAATCTCCTAAAATAAGTGGTTTTCATTATTTAAAAAAAAATTGAGCTCTAGGGACTGGAGGATAGTTACAGCGAGGAAAGTGCTTGGCTTGCATGCAGCTGATCTAGGCTCCGACTCGGCCATCCCATGTGGTCCCCTGAGGCCCTCCACGAGTGATCCCTGTGTGCAGAGCCAGGAGTAAGCCAGAGCACTGCTGGCTGTGGCCACAAAAAACAAACAACAAAAAACCCAAATCATGTAAATGGTTAACTATAGCAATTCAGTTTTATTCTTATTATTATTATTAAAATTTTTTTTTGGTTTGGGGACTACATCCAGCCATGTTCAAGGGTTACTCCTGACTACAGTTAGGAACTGCTTCTGGTGGTGCTTGGGGGGCCACATGGCATGCTGAGGATCGAACCTGGGTCATTCAGATGCAAAACAAATTCCCTCCCCACTGTACTATCTCTTCTTGGCCCCAGCAATTTATTTCAAAATATGCATGACTATTCGTGGCTGTAGGGTAAATGATTATGAGGATCTCTGGTTACTTTTTGTGTCTTATTAAAGAAAAGTTAAATGCTATTACAGATTTACACCAAACATAGAAATGTTTTTAACACTTTCTTAGCAAATATTGATTTCTACATTAAACATGTTTAAAACTTAGAACAGTTAGTACCATTCAGTGGATGAGTTTGACAGACACAGCGAATCTTGAACAGTCTAACCTAGTGATCAGTGAAAATGAGATAATGGTTTACCTATTCCCCGGTCTCTGTAGGTGTGTGGTATGTGTAAGTCTTTCTGTCTGTGTGCATCTATGTGTGTTTATATACACATACACACATATCTGTAGGAGTGTGCAATGTGCTTGCATGTGTGGTGGTGTGTATGCGGTATGTGGTGTGTGTGTCTGTATATATGCAAGTGTGGTATATGTGTATGCATGTGATGTGTGTGTCTGTATATATGCATGTGGTATATGTGTATGCATGTGATGTGTGTGCCTGTATATATGCATGTGTGGTATATGTGTATGCATGTGATGTGTGTGTCTGTATATATGCATGTGTGGTATATGTGTATGCATATGTGGTGTGTGTATGTGCACGTGGTATGAGAAGCAGAATCCTTCCTGCCACACCCCCAGTGTGGTAGCATGGAAAGGGATTCTATGCTAGCAACTGCCAGCAGTAACCCTCAAAAAGATGCTGCTAGTTGGTCAGCCCAGTTCAAGGTAAATGCTGATCTAAATTCTGAGGGATGAAACACTTGGTGGAAAAACATGGATTTAAAAAAAAAAAAAATCCTACATCCCAGGGTGGGAAAAAACCTAGAAAATGGTTTTACTAGTTTGAAAATATTAATGATGATGATATTATTAAATGTAAAATAACTACATCACATTTTTAACTCAGACATTAATTTTCCAAATTGCAAAAAAATTTACTTGGCTGCATTAGCTTTTCAAGGCAGATTTTTGCTGTGTGAAAAATCTTTCTTTTACTTTTAACATGAGTTTTATCAAAACTCATTTTTGATAACATTGTAAGAGTAAAGAAGTATTATATCTAAAAAATCACAGCCAAATAAAATATAATTATTTCCTGTTGCTTTGGAACTCACATGTCAAACTCATCTCTACATATATCGAGACAGTGTGAATTTCATCATAGCAAAGAATATTTCCATATAATTCATCACTGACAGAGCAATTACACATTTATATGACTGTGTGAAGACAACCTTCAACAAATCAATATTGACTTAGGTTGCAAACTTAATTTAGGAAAAGCTAATCATCTCCAATCTAATAGAGTCACTCTGCTAAAAAATCTACTAGTATCATAAAAATAATATATAAGGAAAAATTTAAGAAAAAATAAAAATGGGTACTAAGGTAGAATTAAAATTTCCACCACATAAAAGAAATTTTGTCTTCAGAGGCTAACATAATGTACAAGATAATCTGGGATGAATAAGTGATTCAACAAGGTATGGGACCCAAAGATGAATATAGTAATTCTTTTTTTCCCTACTCTAATAGGATGAGTTTATTTAAAAATGTTGTGAGTACTCACAGATATACATATATATTCTAGCATCATATTTAGCAGTTTGTTTATATGCAGATGTACAGCCATCTGTCACATTTAGAGCTATTTTTGTACGTAGAAGTTATTTCTTTAGCTTACAGGAGACAGAAATACTCATCACTAAGGAATGATGTCATCCTGCTGCTGAACTATGTTCTGTCACGTTCAGGCATCGTGTGTGAGAACTTCCTTGTGCTTGCCCTGGCAGAGTCGGCAATACCAGGGCCGTGGGGCCGGGAATAAGCACATGCGTGGTCCTCCCAGAGCTAAGCAGGGGGGCGCCTCACCTCTCTGAGTGGCAGTTCTCTCCAAGGAGAGCCGAGATCTACAAAAGACTTGCTTCCAGTCCTGTCTCACAGGTTAGTAGGCAGGTTGCTCCACCTTTCTGAGCCGCAGTTTCCCTCCCGTGAAATAAAAACAATAGCACGAGTCTTTGGGATTCCAAGAGAAGTGCAGGACGTGCTCCCTCAGCCCAGAGAGCCACATAGCTCGCGGCAGCCGTTCCTGCCTTGGTGCCATCTTACGCCTCTGTCTATCCCGCTCTCCATTCCCAGGACAGAGGCCCCGAACTTGCAGCTGCTCCTGCCCATTGGCATTTCCAAAGCCGCATGTGCCACCAGCACCCAGGACCTGAAGCTGGCACCCAGTGGGCACTCAGGCAGCTTCCACTGGGCCCTGTGGCAGATGGAGACTTTTTTCTTCCTCTGAGGATGCAGTAAGAACAAGGTCCCCAGGAGTACCCCCTGTGCTTAGATCCTGGGAAATAGCCCGCTCTCAAATATGGGGGCACCAGGGTCCGTGCCTGGGTCCTCCTGGAGGATAGCAGTCCCATCATAAAGTCATAGAGTCATAGATGGTTCCTGCCCGGCTATCCCACCAGCTGGGCCAATGACTCGAGCTCCACACCACAGTCTTGGCCTCCACATGGGACTCTCCAGGCATCTTGGGAAAGTGACACTTCCCCAGAAACAGGCCTCCAGGTTCAGGAACACACATCTGAGTCCACATTTGCTTGTGCTCAGGAACCTGGCATTCCCTCCTCCCAGCCAGACAGTGTGGATGCAGAAAGAGCTGAGTGGTACCAGACGTCAAGGAGTCCATGGTTCCTGTTGAGGAAACGGCCACTAGGGATACTTGGTTTGTGTCTCATTATCTTGGACAACTTGATGACTTGTCTTAAAATTGTAACCTGTAGTTTGTGGATGGAGGAGGTCACAGAACCAGGCCAGCCAGTGTGAGAGGGTTCAACCCAGTCCTGACCAACTGCAGGGGAAGGCTCCATCTCTGACCCAGACGTCAGCTTGGTTGGGCATGTCCCACTCCCTAGGGTGACCAAGACTGAAGGGGGCCCTATCTGGGGTGCCCCATCCTCTTTCCCAGCATGGGGCTTGACCCTTCAGCCATTACACAGCAGCTCTTGGACTGAGCGGGACTCATGCCTGCTCAGACAGCCGTACTGCTGGCAGCTGTAAATCAGGGCTGACAAAACCAAGCATAGCCAATGCCGTGGGCTCGGAGCACATGCATTTCACTTTGTGGCTCAGAGGAGCACTGCCCCTTTTGTGTGGATCCCAGTGAGCTGATCCTACTAATAACTGGTGCCCAGAGAAGGCAGCTTTTCTGGTGTGAGGTTCATGGACCCTGGGGCTTGGTGGCAGCCTGGCACCCTGGCCCCAAGTCTGTGGTGCTGATTAGGCAGGATTTGGAGGAATAAGCTGGAGGACTTGTAGGCAGAAGTGCTGCTTTAGCATCTTGCACAGGCTGGGGTGTCAAAGGGGTGCTGGGTACTGGAGCATCGCCCCTTTTGCTAAACGGGGAGTATGTGAGCTTTGCATAGCAGATGTGACAGTTCATCTCACCAGTGGAAGCAGCGCTGTGCATGTGACATGCCTACAGCCAACTCAGCTGTGTTGTGTAAAAACACACAAGCCACGAATTGTTTCTAACAGGGAGGAAAGTGCAGGGACAGTCACTGGCATGGACTCACATGTGGAGGGAAGGCCAGCATTCACACTGCTGGTCAGCAAGAGGTGTGGGGCAAGGAAACTAAGGCAGGCCGTGCTAGGTGGGCAGGCTCCGCCCTTACCTGCAGCATCTAAGAAAGTTCTTCACCACAGACTCATGCTCCTGACTTCTTTTTGCATAACAAGAGTCCAGACCTTTGTGTTCACACTGAGAAGTATAGAAATCAGAAGTACAGGGGCCAGAGTGATAGAGCAGCAGGTAGGGCATGTACCTTGCATGTGGCCGACCCAGATTTGATCCCCAGCACCCCATATAGTAGCATGAGTACCACCAGAAGTGATTCCTGAATGCAGAGCCAGGAGTAACCCCTGAGCATTACCAGGTATGGCCCAAAAAATCAAAACAAAATAAGATTAAACAAACAAATAGATGGATGGGTGGGTGGGTGGGTGGGTGGGTGGGTGGGTGGTGGGTGGGTGGGTGGGTGGGTGGGTGGGTGGGTGGGTGGGTGGATGGATGGATGGATGGATGGATGGATGGATGGATGGATGGATGGATGGATGGATGGATGGATGGATGGATGGATGGATGGATGGATGGATGGATGGATGGATAGATAGATAGATAGATAGATAGATAGATAGATAGATAGATAGATAGATAGATAGATAGATAGATAGATAGATAGATAGATAGATAGATAGATAGATAGATAGATAGATAGATAGATAGATAGATAGATAGATAGGAGAAGAAGAAATTAGACGTGTAGCACAGTGTTTTCTGTGCTGAAGTGACAGTACAGGTAGGGCGCTTACCTTGCACATGTCTGATAGGGTCCCCTGAGCCTGCCAAGAGTGACCCAAACATAAAGTTCAGGAGTAAGCCCTGAACACTGCTGGGTGTGACCCAAAAACTAAAAGCAAAGAAACAAACAAGAATGCAACTTTGGGCCACACTGGACTGTTCTGTCCTCAGGCTGTCCTGGCAATGCTTGGGGGACCATATGCTACTGCTGGGATCAGAGCCACATCAGCCATGTGCAAGGCAAGTGCCTTAGCCCCTAGGCCACGTTCCTGGCTCTGAACCTGCAGGTGCTTGTTTGCCGCACTAAGCACTACTCAGGGCTCTGGCTCTGAACTCAGGGAATACTCCTGGTGGGGCTTAGGGACGATAATGGTGCTGGGGATCAAAACTGAGTTGTCCATGTACAAGGCAAGCGCCCTACCCACTCTACTATCTCTCAGCCACCCCAAAGTTGCATTTTTGACTCAAGTAAGCAAACCTGGAACTCAAGCCAGTCAAAAACCTCTCCATCAGGCAGTGCCGAAGACCTGGTACTAAGACCCAGCCATACTTGCCACATTACACAGAGCAATAAATACATATGGAGGTAGTAATGCTGGAGAGTGAAAATTATACTCCTTTGGCCACCATTAAAGCTGAGTCATGGGATCAGAGCAATAGCACAGTGGGCAGGGTGTTTGCCTTGCATGGGGTAGACCTGGCTTCAATTTCCGCCATCCCATAAGGTCCCCAAGCGCTGCCAGGAGTAATTTCTGCAGAGCCAGGAGTAACCTTTGAGCATCTCTGGGTGTCATACAAAAAAAAAAAAAAAGCTGACTCATGAGCACAGGAGTTCCTTAATATGCTAAGCACCTGCCTTGCATGTAGGAGCCCCCAGTTCCCTCCTTGGCACCAAGGGGTACCCCAGTCCCAGGAGGAGGGGCCTGCTGATCTGGGAGTAACCCCTGCACATACACCCCTGGGTATGGCCCCCATATCAAACCCAGACAAAAAAACTAAGTTCTGTTTCTATGAATGAAACTTATGAATAGAAACAAACAAAAAGCTTCAGTAAAGAAGTACGATGCATCTGATGAAGAGGGGAGAATTCCTTCTCTCAGAGTCCCGACTAGGGCTCATTACACTCAGGCTGGGGGTCCCCTCCCTGCCCATCTCCTGGGGGTACAGTGCCTGGGAATACGGTGTTGAAAAGGAGGGGAAAGGCGTAAGTGCAGTGGCACGTCCCTTTTCCGGAAATAGGTATGCCTAGGGAGTTGCCCCAAGCAGGGCCCTGGCGCTGATCAAGCTCCCGGGACGGTGCAGGTGCAGACCTGACATTCCCAGGGTACACGTGAATCCTGGCTTTGCTACTGTCACTCAGCCACAGAGACCTGCCCGCTCTAGGCAACACCACCTCTCTCCTAGAAGAGATCAGAGCCTCCAAGCCCAGATCAAACCAGCCTCAAAGCAGGCATCACAGCACCCCTAATGAAGAATGGTTTTGACACTTTTTAAAAAAGGTTGTTAGCTATTAAAAGAAGAAGGAAATTTTATAAGAAAAAGGAGAGGCAAGGAGAATGTCGTCCCTACAATTTTAGTGGAACAAAACTCTCATTCATTGATGGTCGGCTTCTCAACAACAGTGAAAGGAGTAACTGCAGAGTCCACGTGGCCCAAAAAGGCCTGAAAAAATGCAGCATCTGACCCTTCATGGGAAAATGCAGCATCCGACCCTTCATGGGAAAATGCAGCATCTGACCCTTCAGGGGGAAAATGCACCATCTGACCCTTCATGGGGAAATGCAGCATCCGACCCTTCATGGGAAAATGCAGCATTCGACCCTTCATGGGAAAATGTAGCATCTGACCCTTCATGGGAAAATGCAGCATCTGACCCTTCAGGGGGGAAAATGCACCATCTGACCCTTCATGGGAAAATGCACCATCTGACCCTTCATGGGGAAAATGCAGCATCCGACCCTTCATGGGGGAAATGCAGCATCCGACCCTTCATGGGAAAATGCACCATCTGACCCTTCATAAGGAAAATGCAGCATCCGACCCTTCATGGGAAAATGCACCATCTTACCCTTCATGGGGAAATGCACCATCTGATCTTTCAGGAGGAAAATGCACCATCCGACCCTTCAGGGGGAAAATGCACCATCTGACCCTTCATGGGAAAATGCACCATCTGACCCTTCAGGGGGAAAATGCACCATCTGACCCTTCATAAGGAAAATGCACCATCTGACCCTTCAGGGAGAAAATGCACCATCTGACCCTTCATAAGGAAAATGCACCATCTGACCCTTCATAAGGAAAATGCACCATCTGACCCTTCATGGGAAAATGCACCATCCGACCCTTCAGGGGGAAAATGTATCATCTGACACTTCACAGGGAAAAACTGCTGACCCTGTACTGGAGAAATGGTTAAAGACAAAACAATCAAAACTCATTTGGTGAGGAATAGAGGACTCCAAGATACAACTTTATTATATTCAGCCTTATTGCAGAACAGACTAAGGAGTTTGAGAATTATCATAAATAATATAATTTTTTAAAAGAAAAGAAATAATCTGTTTAAATGGAATGACACTTATGATGCACACAAAGACAGCACGTTCAAGGCCTATGCGATGCTCATGATCAGGAGAATCTAGCATATGATCAATACAGGAATAATCCTGGTAATGGTCAATACCAGAATATAAATCTGTGATTTTAGCAGCCCAGGCAGAGGGTGAAGACGAGACAGTTCACACCTGCTCTGGCGCAGAGGAAAGGCCTGAGGCAGGGCACGGGCAGTGCTCCCACAGAGGAGTCTGCAGCCACAGAGGTGGGCCGAGCTCTGACAGCAGAAGAGCCACCCCTGGGCCCATGGCAGCCACATAACGGGGACAGTGCTGGGCTCTCTACGTCTCTGTGTCTCCGTGAGGAAACAACCCTCTCAGGGTGACCAAGTATAGTGCTGGTCCCAGGAGGGGCCCTTGGCCATGGACAATGCCAACTGTCCATGTGCCTTGAGCAGGCGTAAGAACAGTCCACGGGTGGTGGCCTAGGATCAGGACAGGCAGCTGGCACAGAAGGGCAAGAGGCAGCCTGCACCCCTTCCCAGCCCCCACACCCCAGGGCAGGTCTGCATAGCTCCCTGCACTCACCCAGAAGCCACACGGGCCCACAGCAAGGCTAGCCGGGGACACAGGGCCCCGCCCAAAGAGCTGAGGACACAGAGCATCTCTCTGGACCTTCCCTCCACTCTGGAGGACAGGAATGGTAGCAGGCAGCGCCAGCGCTTCAACCATTACCTTCCAACCAGCCCCCCACCAGGCCAGGTCCCATCCTGGGGTCACAGGACAGAGACAAATGAGGACTTGGCGAAGAGTCGGGGGTGGCTTCTGTACAGGTGGAGAACCCAGCGTGTCCTTTGCGAAGTCCCTGGATCCCTTTCTGAGGGATTTTGTTCTATGGTGTCTTCGCCAACCTCTCCTCTCACTGCAGCTCCAGGATGGGAGCCTCGGGCCAGCATATGTAAGCTTCTGCTTTAATATGAAGGAAAGGGGGCTCTCAGCCCGCCCACCGAGCTCAGATCCACTGGGGAGCACCAGGAAGACACCCCAGCAGGGCCACTCTGGACTGTGGGATGTTCAGATGCTCCTTATGGGGTGGTGAGGCACAAAGAAGGCTGCAGGCCGCACCGGGCATGGGCACTTACCACACCAACAGAGCTCAGCCTGCAATCCCTAGGGAGAGCTGCTGATTATCTTGCTTTATTTTCTTTGGATCCACACACAGCACTGCTCAGGGCATTCTGCTGGATCTGTGCTCACGCATCACTCCTGGAGGTGATCCAAGGACCCAATGCAGTGCCAGGTATTGAACCAGGGCTGTCCGTGCACAAGGCAAGCACCTTTTCCCTTACACTAGCTCTCTGGCAAAACAATGCACGCAGGGACGTTTCTAGGTCCTTATGATTCTGTTGCTAATTCTAAGAACACATGCTCACCTCAGTCACTCATACAGCACCACGAGTATTTCAGGGTAAGAGCTCCTGCTCATACACCCTTCCATGTGTCTATGGACACGTGTAAATATAACTTGCTGACGCAGTCCAGGAGAGTTAGTATTAGCATCAGAGTGCATACTGAAGACAGAGCTGACACACAACGAGCAAGGGAGGTGGTGAGGTTCACAGGGACCAGACAGCAAAGGCCCAGGGGGAGAGGCTGCTCCTGGGATCTAACCTGAAACACTGCTTAGCTTAAAGATCTTTCCAGAACAAACATGCGGGAAAATTCAAGAGGGCCTCCACAGGGCAAAGTCAGTGGCCTGAACAGATATGAAAGAGTAATGCTTCGATTCCATACAGAAGAAAAGAGCTTTGAACTTCGGAGCCATCAAGCATCAAGCCCAGCTCACGTTGACTGTCACTCCTTGTGTCTTCAGCCGTATTGGTCCCGCTCTGCCAGTGGAAGAACAAAAGGCACTTTACCTGGACAGACACCGAGGAAAGGGCTTGAGACCTGAGCCTTTCCTTGAAGAATAAAAGGGCTCTGGATCAACTTGTTTTCCTGCCCATGCGCCACGGCACTGCCACAGCTGATGTCTATGGGTCCAGGTTGGAAGCTGTGGTAGGAGGGGAAGGAGGATATGTTCTGCCCTGGGAAGCAAGGAGGGCACCAGTAATTATGGTCATTGGGATCCTGTGGGAGCCTCACAGCTGGAGGGCTTTACCTGGGCACAGGTGGCTTCCCCAGGCCACAGGGTGCAGGCAACTACCAGGGGACAAAGGGATTGAGGGTCCGGCTGTGGCCACATGGGGAAGACTGAGAATTGAGAGGCTGGTGAGCCAGGTGGTTTGGAGACAGAGAAGAGGGGGCAGAAGGTGGCCCCACTAGCAGAGAGGTCTGCACTCTAGCTTGGGCACTGCAGGGAACTCCCCGAAGTTCAGGGCCCCCTCAGCTGTGGGAACAGAGGAAATCTTGCCTCTCATTAGGCTTGGAGAGAACCAGAGAATTAAGCCAAAGAAGCCAGAAGGACAAACAGCGGATGGTCTCACTCAAGAGCAGTGTATGAGAAACAAAGCAAGGAAGAGACAAGGGCCAAGGGAAACAAACCCTCAGACTTTGCCAACCCGAGGGATCAAGCAGGGCTGGGGGTTGGATGCAGATGAGAGGGCACAGGGAGAATGATGAAGGGACTACATCAAATAAAAAGAGGCTGGCATGACAAAAGAAACTTGGGCTAAAATTAAAAGGCAAGCTACTCTATAGGATAAAAATATTTGCACACCGTACATCAAAGTTCAACAACAACAAAAACACTTATTCCATCCAAAAAATGGGGGAGAAGATGAACAAGCCCCTTCCCCAAAGAAGACCGATGAGTGAACTGCAGGAATATGAAAATGCGTCTATTGTCATTTATTATCAGGGAAATGCAAACCAAAGTGGCATATTATAACCTCACACCAGTGAAAATGGCATCATATAACAAAAAAGCAAAAAAAAATCAGTGTTGGGAGGGATGTACTGAAAATAGAAAAGCCACATCCACTGTCAGCAGGAATGTCACCTGGTTCCAACGATAAGCGGATAATAAAGAAGTATAAATATATACATAATGGAATACTATGCAGCTATAAGAAAAGCTAAATCACGCAGTTCCTTGCCATGTGCTCAGAGCTGGAGGGCAGCATGTTAAGTAAAATAAGTCAGTGAGAAAACAACTACCAATGATCTCACTCCTCTGTGGTCATAAACTAAACAGAACGAGAGACAAGGGGTGCGGAACAATGACAAACCCTTGACTTGACTAGCAGAGAGGAAATGAAGACCAGACCAGAGGTGACAGGGTGACTGTGGTGGAGGGTCGTGGAGCACAGGGTGGAGGTGAGCACATTAATTTTATATATCGATGCCATAAATCTGAACCCTACTGTAACCATGGTTCCTAAACTATCATTTTAAAAGCATTGTACTAAAGTGTGGGGAGGGAGCCCAGGGGCTCTGTAGAGAGCTGTGCAGATCAAGAGGGGCCCAGCCCAGACAGAGGACATAGCCCCACATGATGGCTTGGATGGGTGGAGAGAAAGCTCAAAGGGCTGTAGCACAGGCTTTGCATGCAGGAGGCCTGGGCTCCATTCCTGGTACCATATGGTTTCCTGAGCAGTCCCAGGTGTGCCCGTCAAAGTAAAACAAACAATGACGATGTGGCAATCATAGTTGCCACCTTAGGAAACAGGGGTAAGTGCTTTGCAGTGACTGACTTCCATCACTTCTCCCAACAACCATCAGGTATTTTCCGAATAGACATGAGGTTTGAATGACTTAAGCCAGTTCCTGAGTGAAAGAGCTGGGAGACAAAGAAACAGCAAAACTACTGAGAAACCAAGCAACATTCCCTCTAAGATGCACATCTTAGATTGGTCTACAATCAAGATAGACCTTGATTGTAGACCACCTTGATTGTAGACCTCTAGTGATATAAAATTCACACCCCTTAAAATGCACCCGGCTAGGCCAGAGAAATGGTGTGGGAAGGAAGCCACTAAACTTGCATGTGGCGTGGAGCCTATGGCCCTCGTTCGAATCCTGGCATCACACAGTTCCCTGAGTACACAACCAGGAGCAGACCCTGAGCACCAGTGGGCATGACCCCCACAATCACCCCTCACCCACCCCAAAAAAGAAGAAAACTAATCATAAGTATACAAGTCACTGTTTTCAGTGAATCTAGTGCTGTGTAAGATTTTGTGCCTCAATCCAGAGATTCTACTACTTCGAGCTTCCTCCAAGGTTTGCTCCTGTCCATCTATCTTGGACTCTGGGCCCACCCTAGCTCCAGCAGCTAGTCTGTTCTCTAGCTCTGAATATCTCTGTGGCACGTCAAGCCAGAATATACTGAATCATTCCTGCGCATGTTAATTCTTCTACTGAAGCTTTCCACAGTACCTGAGAGTTATTTGAGGGGAAACAGACAGTTTTATTTTTAGGCTGTACATGTGCTATTTCATCCCATGTGCTATTTCCCTCCCACCTCCTTTTCCTTGCTGACAACAATTTCTTCTGCTGTTTGGAACTCACGCTTTATATAAAATCAGATTTGTAATGGGATCACACAGGTATCAAATCCACATGATCTGAAGTCAAGTGCAGTATCCTTTGAGATGTCACTCTGCACAAAGGCTCATTTTTGTTTTTATTTCAATGAAGCTACTGGCTTCATTTGAAAGGGGTTACCACTGAACTAGGCAGTCCCACAGATGTGCGATCAGCCACAGCTGATGTCACAACATTGCCAGCCTCCTGCGCACCTGTGCGCAGTACCGTAAGTGGCGCCTCCAAGCAGCTGGATGGAAATGACGCCGTGTAAGAGACCTTGCTGCATTCATCAGGCTGTCCTGAGATGCCTGTCAAGGAGGCACATGATGTGTTTCTGCTACTGAAATGACCAAGGCCGAGTCACTCTACCTCCTCCGACTCCGCCCTGCTCTGGGGAGCCAGTGAGACAGGATAGCCCCCAGGCCGATCCCCCAGTGCTCTCCCTGAGCTCCAGTGTCCTGCTTGGCTTCAGTCTCAGCAGGAAGATTCCTCCTCCCTTCATGGGCCTTGGCTTCCCTCCCTGGCCCCCAGCCCCGTCCTGCTCCATCCAGCGCCCATTCTGCTCAATGGGGAGCACAAATCACTTTGAGGTTCCCAAGTTCCTCCTCGACCCACTGCCCCCAGCAAGGGACAGGTGTGCTGAGGGGTCCCCGAGCTTCAAGTCATTGCTCATCCTACATGTCCTGCCCAGTTCGGTCCAGCTCAGATGTCCGGTGGCTGCACTGCAGACCTAGGTTTCCTGCTCCAGCGAGTCACCTACCCTTCTTCAGCCTTAGGGGGCCTTCTTCTTTCTCAGAGACCCTGCCCCCCTCTTCTCTCCTTCCTTCCCCCCACCACACAGTCGGGCCGAGCCCCCTACTCTTTGTTCTGTCCTTATCAATGGCTCCAGAGAAGTCACTTCCAGCAGGTGATAGTTTGGGCTCCAAAATTCATTCACAGCTGGATGGCGCTATTCTTGGCAGTTACATCCGGGGAAGAGGGGGCGCTGCTGACACACAGTGAGCAGTCAGTCAGTAAGGATGCAACGGAGCGTCCTCCTGTGTGGAGCCAGAATGATTGGCCCCAATGTCAACAAATGCGGATCTAGAATAATCTCAAAAGGAAAACGGGTTTTAAAAGTCAAATTGCTAAGGTTGAGAGACCATGCTTTAATAAGCACCTCCTGCTTAACATGAGAGGGTAAAGCATAGCCTTAACGGTTTAAGGTTACCTTTTCCAATTTCAAAATGAACTTAGGGCGCCAGAGAAATAGAAGCAGCAGGTAAGGTACTTGCTCGGCATGAAGACAACCCAGATTTGATCCCTGGCATCCCGTATGATCCTCCAAACTCTGCAAGAAATGAACCTCAAGTGTAGAACCAGGAGTACAGAACCCCAAGAACTTCCAGGTGTAGCCCCAAAAAAAAAAAAAGGAGGAGAATGGACCGAGGGTGCTGGGGAATGAGATGAGTATAGCTTTCCATGCTGAGACCCTGGACTTGATCCCAAATTGCCCAAGCAACCCTGGGAACAGAACCTAAGCGAGCCCCTGTAGGAGCCCCCTGAAGAGCCTCCTACCCGCAAATGGAGTTAGGTGTTGCTGTAGACCCTCAGAGACACTTTTAAAAATGTCCCTGAGTCATGCATTCCCATTGGTGCATTTGCACATGGATGAGGCTCCCGGGAAAAGCAGTGAGAGGCAAAGAGAAGGCCAGGGACTCTGAGAAGCAGCCAGTGAGGCCCCAAGCCCCCAAACCATGAAGACCCAAGACCAGTACATCCCTCTGCTCACCCATGCTCCTGGCAGCGATGGTTCACGGTCAGCCGTGTGCAGGGTCAGGGGTTTCTGTGGCATTTTCCCACAACCCAGCCCAGAGCACCTTCCCATCACTGGTTGTGCAGCTTGTGTTTTTACATGATGTAGTATTTAGGAAAGGCCTGGTGATGAACACTTGTGTTTTACACACACACACACACACACACACACACACACACAAACCGTGTTAAACTGGCAGTTCTTGAGAGTTACTCCTGGCTCAGGGCTCACGGGGACCATGTGACGTCGGGCCTTCAAGCCATCTGTCTGAACCTGAAGAAGAGTTTTTTAAAAAATCGTCCAGGCCCTATAGATCAGGACAGACCAGACCAGCCACGATTTCTTATTGCTAGACAGAGACCCACTGTGGCTGATGTAAGCAAGGAAAGTGCTTCACTGAAAGTCTACAAAGGGCCCAGGGCAGGTGGAGGCAGGACCCTCCCAGCCTGTCCTGTCCAGGCCCCCCGAGCACCTTTCACCAGCAGCTGCACTGTCACACTGAAGGAGCGTCCTGTGAAAAAGCACCTCCATGATGGAGTACGTGTTCCATAGCCCTGTTTAGTCAGCATGGAATATTCCCAATTGGAAACCAGCATAGACATTCACTGGGGAGGCCGGCTCTCCCTCATAGGAAGTTGGGAAAGTGAGCACCTCCAGCGCCAGTTCCCTGGGGAGGGCGTGCTCTGCAGGTGCTGAGGCAGATCCCAGGCTTGGGAAGGGACGTCGAAAGGCACAACAGTCAGACAGCCGGACCCCTCGGGCTCGGTTCTCAGCAGTCAAAAACACGGCTCAGTTCTCAGCAGTCAAACACACGGCTCAACAGGGGCTGGGGAGGCCTAAAGATCACCCACGCTGCCTGCATTTTTCAACTTGGAAAACAAAAGGCCCACCTACAACGACCCAGTGTGGTCTGGAACCAAGCAAAAGAGGAAAGGAAGCCCTGGCAAGTGCCAAGGTGACATTGGCAGTGGCCAAGCCACCCTGGAAGCTGATTTGTAAGAAAAAAAGAAAGTTTTCATTTTTTGCCTGGGTTGCTCTGAAATGAAATCAGGTGTCAGGTGCACTTATGCTGGGCTCCAACCCAGGATGGGGCTTATACTTAGTCAGAAGGGAAAGGACAGCCCACGGTCTGCATCTTTCCCACTCTACTTAGGCACCCGAAAAAGTGGAGGCAGCAAAGAAGTCATTAACACAAATGATAAAGATCTATTTTAAATGACAGGTATATTTATAACTTCCTTGGGGCCCCAGACACTCTGTGGGTGGAGGCAAGTACAGGCAAATGTCTCTGGTCACACATGTGGGAGTGCAGCACCGTGTGAGAGGCATGAGACTTAGCGCGATGAGATCCCATAAAGTCCATTTGGGCTACCAAAGTTCGTTCCCAGGCCTGTGATCTATGAAAATGTGACCGATGAAGATGCCTGGCTCACTGCTAGAGTATTTCTTTGCCAATAAAATTAATTTGTAATTAAAATATCTATAATTTAGGCTTGCTGTATTAGGGAAAGATTGTTTGTTTTAAGCCACTGGCATAAATCTTGAATTTTCCACAGGCTGCGCTCAAATCTGTAAACCTATTCATACAGAGAAGAACCATCTGAGCTGTAAGATGGCCACAGCATTGATTCCTCCACAAAAGAAAAGGAATGGTAGAGAAAGACAAGATGAACTGAAGTGATTCAGGGCAGGAATACAAGGCAGAAAGAGACTGAATTGAGGTCTCCATGCTCTTCCTCCTGCTAGAAAAGGCTCAGAAATATGGGCCTATGGTAAAGTTTTCGTCAAAGAAAAAGAAATTTTAGCTATATATGGTGATGAATGCTAAATAGCCTTATTTATGGTGATCATCTTGCAGTAGATACACATGCAATTACACCATTAATTTGTGAACCTAAACCAAAACCATGTTTGCTATGTGTTTGTTTTATCTGAATGTTTAAAGCCAGAGCCTTATTACAAAGAACAGAGGGTCAGTAAGTGGCAGCAAAGCCAGGACCAATTAGGACAGGGAAGGGGCGTATGTGGAACAGAACCAAAGCCTGAAGCTTTGTCCTTCAGAGATTTTAAAAACTAGAATCAAAGCAGCTAAGATTTACTAACCTAAATAAATATACTGGGCCCTCAAGGAAACACACATTATTAAAATATGTTAAGTTCCCCCAAATACTTAGGAGACTGGAGATATAAACAGTGGGGAGGGAGTTCACCTTGTATGCATCTGCTTTGATCCCTGGTATCATATTATAGTACCCTGGGATCACCCCTCCTGGGAGCGATCCCTCAGCACAGAGCCAGGAGTAAGCCCTGAGCACAGCCAGGAGTGGCTTAAAGTAAAAAAACAAAACAAAAACACAAACAAAAAAATACAGACACCAAAACAATATGAAGAAAAAAGGAAGTTCAGGGTAGGGTCACTGGAAGCAGCGAAGATGTTCCATTTTTCTAGCACTGCCAGTTGTGATCCCACAGCAACCTTAGGAATGACCATTCCTGGGTATGGCTTTCCCCAAAACAGAACAGAACAATGTTCCCAAACTTTATCTATAAAGTCAATGACAATTGCAAGTCAAATTTCAACAAGATGCTTTAAGAAAGTGAAACTATTTCTATCTAAGGTGAAAATACTTTAGATAGAAATAGAACAGTTAGGAAATTCTATTTCTCATTTATTTGTTTTTGTTGGGGGCACAGAGTGGGGCCCCAGCTGTGCTTGGGACTTACTCCTGGATGATCTACGCCCATGGGTCTCTCCTAGCTAAGCTCAGGAGGCCATATAGGGTGTCGGGGACTAAACCTGGGCTGACTCAGTGCAAGGCAAGCACCCTGCCCGCTGTCCTATCTCTTCGACCCCAGGAAAGTTCTATTCTATTTTATCACTATGAGCCCACACACAGGGTTCCTCTTCCCTGTGATGCTCAGGAGCCGAGGGTGCTCAGTCCAGACCCCGGCTCCCACGAGCAAGGCATGTCCTCTGCCACCTAAACCACATCCCTGGACCTCTTGGGAAATCCTAAAGAAGATGAATAAGGAAACACACCCAAGCAGATCTCATGGTGTTGGAACAAGCACAGAATTGCACAGAAGCACACAGACAGGCCACTAGACTCAATGGACGAGCACAACAAAGAACAGCACATGGTGGTGATGGGCAAGGCTGGGGCCGGGGAACTGGACCCTCGCTCAGACTGATGCAAAAGCAAACTTCAGGTCAATGAATAGCTTGAAGTGTCGAGACCCAGAGAAAAAGTTCAGTGGTTTGGAAAGCTGCTTTATATAAACATGAGGCCACAGGCTTGGGCTCCAGTGATGCCCTTGTGTAATCCTAGTGCTGTGGAAACAGCCTTCATGAGCCCCATCACTGAAGACATGCCTGGCCCCAGCACGACAGGGCATGTGTACAAATGCCATAGTTAACGGGGGTGCCACCTAGGGGAGCAGGCACGCATGCTACCCCTTGGCCTTCACAACCATGGGCAGCCATGATGAAGGGCAGGACACATAAAAAGCCATGAAGAAACTGAGATTTCTTAGAACTGGAAAGAGGTGGATGTGAGTTCAAGAAACTGGGAGCAGGAGCTTGACCTTGGGGTGACATCGATGTCTCCACAGTATCGGAGGGTAACCAACGCATCTCGTCACATCAAAGCGAACTGTGGTGGAGGGGGCAGGGGGCTGCGAGAAAGAACCAGGCAAGAGATGAGAGGGCAAACAGGATTGGCCTCGACCGTGAGGTGAAATTGTGAGCCTTTCAGAAGCAGAGACTGAAGTGGAAAGCAACCGAATATTCACATTATGGGAAAAACTGGTCCCTACAGGGAAAACCCAGAGAAACAACCTGGAGCTGCAGTCTGGCTGATCCCCGACAGCAGGAAGGCCGAGGAAACCATAGAGGGTGCTGGCGGGGATGGAGCCAGCCAGGCCACACCACCAGTGACTGACACCCACATGGCCAGTGACTGACAGCACCAGCCGGAAGCCAGGAACCAGCTGGTAACCATAAAGACACACCTTTGCGTCGGTCTCAAACACTGCTTGCCTAGGCTCAGGCTGAGCACCTATTTGAAACCTGGGAGTGGGGATGAAAGAGGTCGGGCGCACAAGACTTTAGTGAAGAAAGTGAGAAAGCAAGAAGCCCTGTGTGGACACAGAACGCATGAAAGGGAAGCAGGTGATGACTCAAGCTGCAACTTCAGAGAATCAGGCGACGAACTCTACAGACAGCAGCTGACCCAGGACCCAGGCCTAGGCCAGGTCCGCAAGAGGCATCCTTCGAGGCAAGTTCCTCACTGAGACCTGCAGAGGAGCAGCTACTATGATGGAAGATTGGAAAGGCTCTTTGTAAATCCCAGAGCACTAAGTATGTTTTGTTTTGGTTTAGACAAGAAGTGAAACCCTTCCCTCTTATAAGAACTCAAATCAGAGAATATGGCCAGGAACACTGCTACAATTCTGTCCCTCAGTCTGAGCCAAGAAGGCGTAGCAAAGGAATCTTGCAAATGGCACTGCTGTGACTATAGGATGCAGGTGGCATTTTTCCTTTTCCTAAAACTAAGCAAATCCTCAGATCAGGTACAATGACTCCTGAGCAAGGGGCAAGGAAGAGCAAGAAGTGACCACACAGGTGTCCTCAGGTGCCTCTCTACTATCTGTCTGGAAACCAGTCTGAAAGTGACCCACCCCCAGATTGCAGACTTTCTTACACGTGGCCAGCAAGCTCAGAGGTTCTGTTTCATTATTCATCAGAGAAACACGATTTGCGGCCCCAGTCAACTTCCGCTCCATGCCTGGCAGTACGGCTGTGACAGAAAAGAGATGGCAGCAGGCCTGGAGAGGCTCTGGGGAAATGGAAGCCCCCTCGGCTGCTGGGGTATGGGAATCACGCACCCATTCTGAACACGTCTGCTGCTCCTCAGAACCTCCAACAGAACTTCCCAACCACTCAACAACTCCTCTTCCAGGGGTAAGACCACAGGAAAGGAAAACGTATGTCCATAAAAAAAAAGCAGCTCATAAATGTTCACTGTACCATGATTCACAGTAGCCAAACGGAAACATCTCCAAAGTCCATCAGATGATGACTGGATAAAGATGATATGATATTTCCAAATAATGGTATATGATTCAATCACTAAGCACTGGAAATATTACAAAGGGCTAAGGCATGTGTCTTGCTTGTATGGGGCCCTGGCTTCATTACCTGGCACCACAAAAAAAAAGAGAGGGAGGGAAAAAATGTACATTCTATAACATGAATAAGTCTTAAACCATGAGACTAAGCTACAGCAGCCAGACATCATAGGACACACTATGGGCTCCACAGCGATAGGAAACTTCAATGACTCGTGGCTGTCCAGTGCAAGCAGGCAGGGAGCTTCCTTCTGGCATCACTCAAATGTTCTAAAGGAGGAAGATGCTTCTGGAATCCTGTGAGCAGACTTGTCCTTCAAGCCTGTGTTTCTGAATACAGAGCTCACTTACTTGTCTCCGTACTTCCGCTCTGGGGAAGCCTGTGTTCTCTCTCGAACACGTGCTTCACCCTCTCTCTCCCCCTCATATCTTTCTAAATAAGCTTTAATTCAAACTTCTTGTTTCACCAAAAAAAAAAAGAATTCTGTGAGCATACTAAAGACGATTGGACAAGACACTCCAATGGAAATTGTTTCTTAATTTTTTTTTTAATCCAAAGTCCCGTAGTAGTTCAAAGACTCCTCCAAAATCCCATATTCTCTATGTGTGTGAGTATGTGTGTGTGTGTGTGTGTGTGTGAATTAAGACTTTTTTATGTAATTAAATTTCCTTAGAAAGATTTGAGGGTGGGGGGGCCGGAGTGATAGCCCAGCGGGTAGGGCGTTTGCCTCGCACACGGCTGGCCTGTGCCAACCCAGGTTCGATCCCCCGGCATCCCATATGGTCTCCTGCGCACCGCCAGGAGTAATTCCTGAATGCAGAGCCAGGAGTAACTCCTGAGCATCGCCGGTGTGACCCAAAAAAGCAAACAAAAAAAAGAAAGATGTGAGGGGAAAGAGAAGAATTCTCCAGAGTGGAAAAAGCAAACACCTACAATTCCAAGACAGAACATGGGCTTGAGAGAGCAAGCCCCAAGCCCCATGTCCTTGACCTCACTGGACGTAGAACTGAACGATTTCCTCCAGGACCTGCTAAGCATGAGTCCAGGGAGCACCCAAGAAGAGGGGGCACCATGCTCCACACATAAACTTGTCCATACACTTTCTAGACACACTAGGGCTAGAAAACCCGTGGAGCCAGCTCCATTCCAGGCTCCCCACTCTGCCTCCGGGTGTTTGAGATAGCTGTGCTCTGAGCCACCGTGCCTGCCCGTGAGATCCTGTGCCATGCACCGGCCATGGGACCTGGCTCAGGTTTACCTTACATTGCCAAAGATAAGGTCCTTGTGTGTAAGGTGCAGATACTTTGCCTGCCTCTCGGGAGAGGTCTGTTGATTAAGCTGGTTAATGAATGTAAAGGGCTGAGCAAGCATGTGTGGGGCAAAGTAAACAGTCCATTGATGGCAATGTTCATTTCTCCTTCCTGCAAACGCCTGTGTGCTGGGGTGTCTGAGAGTGTTGGAGGCCGCACTCAAGAGCGTACTGCAGAGGGGCTATTCCTGGAAGTGGAGTCACTTATGGATGAGTCCTCAGCTGGGAAACTGGACACAGTAATCAGGGGGCTGGAGAACCTGTACATGAGTTAAGGTGCTTGCCAACTCCAGTTCTTTGCCTGATACCACATAGGGTCCCGCCAGCACCGCCAGGGATGACTCCTGAGCACAGAACCAGGAATAGCCCTTACACACTACCAGGTATCCCTCCCTGGATACTTCGCCCCCTCACCCCCCCCACACACACACAAATCAGAGGGCCCTGATTTGCTATGCTGCTAGCATACAGCTTAAAGCACCTGCATCAAGAGCCTGAGCTCAAGGATTGCTCTGTGTGGCCTGCACACACTGAGCCATCTGCCAATGTGGGCTAACTGTGTCATGGGGCCATGAGGGCGAGAGAATGTCCCACTGGTCAGGTGTGCGGGCACCAGTGGCAGCACAGGCACAATCCGCATGAGAGCATGCAACCAGGAGCGTGACCCAAGATGCAGGTACAGGCACCACATGGCCCGGTGGCTACGAGCAGCTCCAGGGCAGAGAAAGAAAGGGGACGTGCCACTTGGGAAAGCTGGCCCTGGCCTGTCCCCTTCCATGGCAGCCCAGGGTTTAGAGGGCAGACACATTCAGGTGCACAGTGGCCACAGTCAAGGGCAAAAAAGGGCCTCAGTGAAGGGGGAACGGCTGCCTTGACAGGGGCGGTGTCCAGGCATTTCAGGAGCAAAGTCAGTGGGCAAGTCTGCAGGAGAGAAGCGGATAGGAGAGCAGAGGCAGCCCGATGAGGCCCGAGTCCTGCAGCGCCAGAACCCAGTTGCATCCCACACTCCTGCATTTGTTTCTCTCACGGGCATTCGCTGCCTCAGAATGAACACAACATGCTGTCACGAGTCAGCTTCTAAGCCGACGCGTCAGCATGTCACTCACTTCGCTCGTGGTCTGGTCACGGATGCACTTCAAAAGACTCAATGCACGGCTGTTCTTCAGAAAGGCAGAGCAGGTCCCATGCTGGGGAGGACTTTGCAAAGACGGACAGCCTTTGTAAGCAGGCCACTGAAAACCACTGGCTGGTCCAGTTCTTGATTCTTTGAAATCTCATTACCACTTTATCACTTTTATCATATTTGAAATACTGGTGTGGGGGGGAGAGGGCAAAGGGCTCCCCAGCAGTGCTCAGAGGCTTGGTGACTCCTGGTACTCAGTGCTCAGTCCCACGACACTGCTGCTCAGCTGGCTGGTGCTCACAGGACACAGCACCATAGTGTTGCTGGCGGTGGGATTGGGGGAACAGGGCAAGAGGGAAGCTATACCAGGGATCACACTCGGGGCCTCACACATGCAAGTTTTGCACTCCAGGCCTCTGAACTCTCCAGCCCCGATTTATCTTCTACATTTCTGGAATTTGCTACAGACTTAATGGGGGATGGAGGTAAGAGGTGGATTGAACCAATGAACTCTTGGCCCTGTGACTACATGTTCCATGTTTGCACTAATCCTCTGAGAACATGATGGTGAACCAGCATCCACCTACACTTATGCCAGGGTTCTACAGACACACACAGAGCAAGGACTGTCTCTGGCCCAAATGAACAACACTGAGGCCTGGCCACTAGCATTAAACACATGCACAATAGGTGTTCTCCTAGCCAGACCCTGTTCTCCTAGCCTGGTTGAGGCGCTGCCAGACTGTCCCCACCCCCTCCTGAGACACACTGAGGAACCACTTTCCAAGGCACTTTCCAATGCATCCAGCTACACAGAGTGCCTGCAAACACACAACATGTTCTTGCTTGGAATCAGCTGGGATTGTGCCCGAGCAGAATGCCAGCTTGCTATAGCACTGCAGGCTTGACAACTGCCACCATGGTCAAAACAAGAGAGAGAAGAAAATATGTTGTTTCTTAGGAAAGTGAGGTGGATGCACAGAAAATGCCCATGAAAAAAGTCATTCAAAGAAACAGCTCCAAAATAGCTATAGGCAAGATAAATAGGAAAGGTGGGGAAGGGACCAGGATGTAGCACCCTGTACTTAGGATGTCTTGCAAAAACTTTTGCCACTTAGGAGAAATAAATACTAGATGCATAGACATAGTAATATATATTATATATCAGACTGTGTACTAATATTATCATATCTACTACCATATATACTATATGTGTACATATCACATATATCAGTGCACTAGTGAAAAATGAGACTATAAGGAACTTAAAACAAGCTGGGGAAAGTGAGTTTCTAGTCTTACTCAAAAAACTGCAGTGATAATGAAACCTGGAGAAGCTTTAGTGATGGCAGAGGAGTTACTGACACTCAAACTCCGGAGTCCAGCTCCGAAGCACATTCCTGTCTGAAATGAGTGTTCAGGGTCGAACACTCATATAGTACAGCAGGTAAGGCACTTGCCTTGCATGCAACTGACCTGGGTTCCATCCCCGGCACTATAAATGGGCCCCCAAATCCCACCAGAAATGATCTCTCATCACAGAGCCAGGAATAAACCTTGAACACTGCCAGATGTGGCCCCAAATTGAGGGGAAAGAAGGAAGGAAGGAAGGAAGGAAGGAAGGAAGGAAGGAAGGAAGGAAGGAAGGAAGGAAGGAAAGGAAGGAAGGAGGGAGGGAGGGAGGGAAGGAAGGAAGGAAGGAAGGAAGGAAAGGAAGGAAGGAGGGAAGGAAGGAAGGAAGGAAGGAAGGAAGGAAGGGAAGGAAGGAAGGAAGGAAGGAAAGGAAGGAGGGAGGGAGAGGGAGGAGAGAGGGAGAAAGGAGAGGAGAAGGAGAAGGAGAGAGAAGAAGGGAAGAAAGGAAGGAAGGAAAGAAGAAAGAAAGAAAGAAAGAAAGAAGGAAAAAGAAAGGAAGGAAGGAAGGAAGGAAGGGAAGGAAGGAAGGAAGGAAGGAAGAAGGAAGGAAGGAAGGAAGGAAGGAAGGGAAGAAAGGAAGAAAGGAAGGAAGGAGGGAAGGAGAGGAAGGAAAGAGAGAAAGAAAGAAAGAAAGGAAGGAAGAAGGAAAGAAAGAAAGAAAGAAAGAGAAGGAAGAGAGGAAGGAAGAAAAAGAAAGAAAGAAAAGAAGGAAAGAAAGAAAGAAAGGAAGGAAGAAAGAAAGAAAGAAAGAAAGAAGAGAGAAAAGAAGGAAGGAAGGAAAGAAAGAAAGAAAGAAAGAAAGAAAGAAAGAAAGAAAGAAAGAAAGAAAGAAAGAAAGAAAGAAAGAAAAGAAAGAAAGAAAGAAAGAAAGAAAGAAAAAGAAAAAGAAAGGAAAAAAAAAATGCCTAGTTCACTCTCTAATTCTTGTTGAGCAAAGCCAGAGTCCCATCCCTAAAGCATTGTAAAACCGCAGCTAAACACAGCAACCTTACATGTGGCAAAGTGAACAACATCCTCTCAACTGAAGCTCTTCATTATGGGAGTTTACAATGACCAAGAGGCAAAAACAATTGATGGCCCAGCCTAATAGCTTAATCAGGTAATGGCTGGACCAAAATAGAATTCACAGGAAACAGGGGTTTATGGGAAGCAAACAGCAGGGCTGAGAGCTGCACTCAGGAAAGCAGGCCTAGGGCTTCTTCATGAGAGAGGTGAGAGGATTCCAAGCTCTGCTGTAGGACAGACACCTCCCAGGCCCCTGTCCCCCAGGGTCCTGCCGCGGAGGTGTCAGAAAGAGGTGCGTCCACAGCACAGCCTTCACACCTGGAGGAACAGCCCAGGGAGCCGCCGAGGGCTTCTGAGATCTGC